>CAAKHC010000574.1:80169-93354 GCA_901007825.1 Macroramphosus scolopax
TGTTTTCCTTATGCTGACAACCATTACAAAGCTCTTTCAGCATTTGTTTACATTTGTGTTTCTTGTAGTCAGTTCCAGGGTGGGTAATGTGTCACTGCCAGACAGTCTCCTCAGTGTGGTGACCACTATGAAACATGGAGCTGCAGTAACTGCTGGGCGTTCTGAACCATCATGTCAGTGTGTTCCTGTCACATATCTCTGAACTCTGCACAGCTCTTTTGGAGGAATGGGACAACATTCCATACGCCTCAACAATCTCATTCACTCAATGTGAAGGAGATACACAACATTACGAAATGCAAAGTGTAGTTACACAATTGAATATTGGAAGGGAAACTTTGAGCACTGCCCCCTTCTGGCCCTCATTGATCATTGCAGGTTTTCCGGTAGACATTTTTTGTTCAATCACTGAATTTTAATGCATTTTGTTGATTTCATTAACATGCATTATTTTCTTTAAAATCTTGAACCATAATTAAATAAACATTTTGTGAATCTTAAGTGGTTATATTATCGTTCTGTGTATACAGACAAAGTTTTGCATTGCTCTCCAACACCTGACTGGTATACCTTCTGCCAGAGGGCATAACTTCCTCCAGGTGGTGATACCACCCTGCTGGGTGTACTGGCCGATGGTGGTCTCCAGCAGGAACAGAGGTACACCGCAGGTCACCACAAACACCATATATGGCACCAGGAATGCTCCTGATTTTACAAATCAAATCAAAAACCATTACAATGTTCTTTTCCGTTTGGATGGGTGTGGGTGTTGGTGGGGGGAATCCTTATATCTGCTTACCCCCTCCATTCTTGTAGCACAGGTAAGGAAACCTCCACACATTGCCCAGGCCAACAACATTTCCCGCTACAGCCAGGAGAAATTCCACCTTACTTCCCCATTGTCCTCTCTCCTCCATCTCCACCTCGGTCTGAAGACAGTCTTCCTCTAAACCTCTTCACCTTGTGTCTGTCTTCTGACTCCTGGGCCGTGCAATGAGAAACTGCCTGGTCAGTTAATCAGTTCTCACTGTGATGTAATTTACCTCCTGAATGGGAATGCCTTTTCTAAATGAGCAAGTGGTTATAAAAGTCCAAGTTGCTGATATTTATCACTTTAAAATCAAAGTCATCTAACAAATCCTGCTCGCTTGCTGGTAATAAGTTGTTTTTAGAAGTAGAGAAACTTGTGTTTCAATTGTCAGCTCCTGTTGAACAGCAACACTCTTACAAAATACTAAGACATTTCTGAAATGGATTTGAAAGTCACCGGAAATGTGTTTTTTTTTTTTTAACCATGGCCATTTTCTTATCATTACCATTTGTATTTTGTGCCGAAACCTAACCGGGCCTCCACCATGGTGTTAAAATAGAACTATTGTAAGTTTATAATATAGAATGTGCAATTACCATTTACGATTGCAATTTTTTACCGTATGCTTACAGTTGTTCAGGGTGGGGAGGGGGGGGGGGGAGCAAAGTATAGTCAAAAGAATGAATTCCTTTATTCAGTGTATTTTCTTTAGGGTTTACAGCAGAAAAGTCCAAAGAACAAACATGTTTTGTATCATGTTGTCGGAGCTGCAAGTGATCAACACATTTATCTGTTTGACCTGCAAAAGATTTGTAATCATTTGGAGCTAAAGCAGAGCAGACCGGAGCAGGACCAACATGATGACAAAGAATCCAGTGAGTGTTATCTGTCCAGCTCCACTGGTTTCTGTACTCCCGTTGCTCAGCTGCCTCTGTTGACCAGATGTAAGATGGCAGCGTTTCATGTTTCCAGCTGTGTCCCACACCAGCAGCTCAGCCACAGCAGAGCAGCAGCTGGATGTGTACTTCACCCACAGTGGCTGAGAGGAGCCCAGTGCCCATTCAGACACGTTCAGAGGAGGGTCTCCTTTCTCCAATCTGACCTTGTGGTGGTGGTGGTCAGGCTGAGCCTCTCCCAGGCTGTCCCCTGTGGGTGGGGGGTTGTGGAATAAAGTCAAAATGCCTTCGCCCTTCTGCAACTGGAGGGATGCGAGGCCAGAGCGCCCCATGTCTGACACAGCAAGTGTTACACTCCAGCTAGACTCTGTGCAAGCGGGACGACAGGAGGATTGCACTCTCGCAGCAGAGCAGGATGGAGGAGATGTGTCAGGATCCTGCAGGAGAGAGGGGGGGTGTCAAGCCGCCGCCATACACAGATTAATCTTAACTCACAGTGTGAGAAAAATTATTAATCTGCACATATGATCAAAAAGGAGAAGTAGCCTCCAAACAGAGTAAATCCAATTAGTCAATGCTCACCAGAGGGACCACAGTCAAGTAGGCCACTGCGTAATTTGTGTCTGCAGAGTCAAGTGCACGGACTGTGAGTGTTAGCGTGACAGTCGCGCCGGCCTGAGCTGTGGCAGGAGTGAGAAGGCCCACCTGACTGCGGAAAAGCTCTTGATCAGCAACATTGAACCTGGAGGACAGAGAGACGGAGAGAGAAAATACCTTTACTTCAAGCTGATCACCAAAACAAGCTCCTCACAAATCAGTTTGTTGATCAAAATAAACGATACATTTCTTGAATATAATTTTACTGTCATGTTAAATGACGAAATGCAATAAAATGGATAATAAGTCCTGTGATCATCTTCTCATTTTTTCCTTTTTTTTTTTCTTCAGCACCTGTGAGGTCCTCTTGTATGAAGATATCCACAGTCATCATCAGCAGTCAAACTGAAGAGCCTCTCTGGGCCGTGGTTCAGGATGGTGAAGGCCACCATTGTGCTGTGTCCAGGTACTAGGTGGGGGGCAGACAACACCTGAAAAAAGGAAGACAGAACAATGTTGTAACATTATTACAACCAGTCGTGCGCATTCGATTTTAACATTTCTTTCAATATATACGGACAATAAAACAATTATGATGAGCGGAAAGGAAGGAAAAAGAAATGGAGAAGAAAAGGCAGAAACCAAGTGTCACAGCATGAAGAGTACCAGGTTACCTGTATCTGAACGTGAGTTGGCTGTATGATTTCAGTGGAAACCCTCTCTAGTTTGTTTCCTCTGCTGTCTCGGCCTGTGAGTCGAACACAGAAGGGGACTCTGGGAACCGCGTCCAACCGTCCGACCAGCTCCTGTGCAGTGTAGGATGATGAAGAGGAAGAGGAGGAGTTTAGCATCACCTGCTGAAGACTCTCCCCTTCAGATCCCAGCAGTGTCACATGACTGAAAGAAGCCTCCTCATCTGGAAGCAGGCCTGTGACAGCCAGCACTATGAAGGCAGAGACACCTAGCAATGAAATTAGAGACATGTTACTGTAAATGTTAGAAATACATCCCAACTGATAGATCACCAATTGTAATTAAGAATAGATATCCATCACCTGCTACGGGACTGCCCTCCACTCTGGCCAGACCTGGGTGCGTCTCATTGGTTACGGTGGCAAAGTAATACAAGAAATCTACATTGCTGTCACCTGAGGGTGCAGAAGACAAATCACTTCTCTTTTCTGTAACATGATAATCGGTGTCTGTGCAATTTTCTGTAAATGGATCTGCTTGATGTGTTTTTCCTTGTACCTATTACATTGAATGTGATGTGTCCGTCACACTTGGCTTGCAGTTTCCACTGGCCTGGCTGGACAGGAGGAAGCAGCTGAATGCGGTACAGACCGTCGAAGCGCTCTAACTCTGCCAGAGAGCCTTGCTCGCTCAACAACGACTGTGTTTCGCCTGAAATGGAGAACAGGATGGGCTTGATTTGATTAATACGTGCAGAGAAAAGTCCTGGAGGAATGGAGGAATGTGTTGTGCATGCGAGAGCAATAGCTTGCTCATAACCAATATGCACTTTTGTGATAATGGAACGATGTAGAAACTTGAGTGTGTGATTTATCTCTACAGTTACCTAAAGGATCTGTAAGGATGCACTCAGTCATGAAGCCGGTGATGTGAAGGGTGACATTTTTCACAGAGCTGTCGACTCTGAAGGAATGGGAGGACATCGGCTCTCGCTCACTCTCCACGTGGAGGAGAGTCACCTGGGGAGGAAACATTTTGTTCAGCATATCTGAACTTGAAATATATAATTCATATTTCCACATGATTTATAATATTATCTCTCAACTCTGAAGCCCCTGAGGTCCAATATTTTGTGTTTTCATGAGACCAAAAAATATCTATGTGTATAATATTGTGACAAGGGGTAACCCACAAGGTCTACGTCCTACTGATCACAAGCCCAAACAGTTTAGACGCACTGATGTTGATATGTTGACGTACACATCAACTGACGTACCCTGTCAGCGGCTGTGTTATCTTCCACTATAGTCGACACCCTGTGGATGTCGGAGTTGGTGGTGAATATCGTCAGTCCTCCAGACAAGGAAGACAGGGAGGAGTAGAGAGAGAAACGGTCAGGGGACAATCGTTCCCTGCTCCTCTTCCTCCTCCTCCTCCTCCTCCTTCTGCTGTCTGTGGTGTAGACGGGGTCATCAGTGAGGAGAAATGTCACCTGTATGAAAACCGGCGTGTTTAAGTATGACTGATAAGAAATGACTTGTCTTGTTTATTGTCGGCTGTTCTTCCTGTTAATTACATCCATGCAATCCTGAAGCTACTGTGGATTTTATTCACAGGATTCCTTCACCTTGCTCTGTTTGTCCAGTGCCAGGGCTTTCACCACATCAAACAAGTGGGCGTCTTTAGGTGAAGCATCCGTGAACACAAAGATCTCTGACAGCGGTGGACTGTGAGTGAGTGCCAGCTGAAAACACACACACACACACAGCAATTAGCTGCCACATGCGCTTGATCACTTTACCTCGGGTGTTGCAAAAGACATCTGAATGCACCTGAATGGCCGAGAGGCACATCTCTGGTTCGTCTCCTCCTCCCAGCGCCATCAAGTTCTCCATGTGAAGCATAAACTGGTTTGGGTCATCGGTCTCATACACTGGTCCGACCTCTGCACACAGCAATGGATAAGAATATCAGGCGGTCAGCAGGTTTTTTGTGCAGAAATAACAAATGATGTTAACTGTTAAATGTAACTTTTGACATCTTGGAAGCCTAATTTAGGGGATAAGAGAACATCTGTCTCTCATTTCCCTCATTTAAAGGCCTAGTTAAACCTTTCAGAGAATATGAATACTGATATTCTAAAAGCTTAACGTTAGATTAGAGGATTAATAATCAGCAGCCAGTTAGCTTAGCTTAGCACACGGATGAACCAACACATCCGCCAGCTCCTCTGAAAGTCAGTGGTGTACAGGTTATATCTTGTTTGTTTAAATCTAAAGTCACATTGTGAGTTTGGGGTTTAAGTGCTTGGCTCAGTGAGTGGAGTGTTGTCCTCACTGTTGCCTGGCAACCAGTGTCTGGCTGTTACCAGATTTTGTGAAAGTTTAGCTAAGCATCTTCAGATCCTAGCTACACATTTATGGTACAGACGTGAGGGTGCACTCAAGACACACATTATGAGCCATATGAGGAAAGACCTTTGAGAAAGAAATGCTGCTCCATTTCACTGGGGAGGCTTCAGATATCCCTTAATATCCTCGACTGTAGCTCAAAAGTACACTTGTAAAGTAAAGTAAATGTAGTGTCCTCACGTTAGATCTAATGTCAATCAATCAAACACCACGAATAAAATCACTAATATGGTGGATAATTAATATAAAAGAAATAATAAATAAGCATTGCCTCCAGGTTTACACCATTGCTGAAAGGATCTTGAAGGGCTCCTGTTTTCACTCCATCACAACCACAAACTCACCTGGGTCATGGAAGGGCACAAGCACAAAGGTGCCACGTTGCCCAGGGAGGTCGGCTCGGCTCTGGATGATGGAGTGGGCCCGGAGGCGTGCAGCAGTGATTTCCTCAAACATGCTGCCTGTAGTGTCCATGACAAATACCAATGCAGGGACCTGCATCACGCTGAAAAGTCTGTGGACGGAAATAAAGGAAAGTAAGGCACACATGCTCTCAAATTAAACAAAATGTTCACATGATGTATTTGGAAGGTTTTAAGCCAGCGCATGTATTTAATTTATTTGTTTTTTTCTATCCAGACAAATGTTTGAAAAGTACCTGAGGAAGGTTTCTTGGCCCACAGTGTCTCTGAGGTCTCTCAGAACAGTCAGCGTGGCTTCAGCAGCCAGAGTGGCAGCCTCCACATGGAGGTAATGATGAGGGGAGAAGACAGGGGAGGTGCTGTCCTTGTTGATGCCCCCTTTGGCCCCCATGTAGCGGCTACTGTCGAGAATACCTCCATGACTACATTTGCCTGAAAAAAAATTGGAAAATCTTATAAAGCCCAAATCTGACTTTGACATGTAAAAATCCATTAAACATTCTGCATTAAAGTACATCTTCTTCTTTTTTTTTACAAAATGTGATACGTTTCAATTAGTGTCCGATATGGCGTTCTTTTTTATATCGGTAGTTATATCGGATCGGTGAAATTTGTCCGATATTAAGAAAAGAAAAAAATTCGGCCGCATCGTCTCCCGGCATTTTTATTACTAGAAGTGTTTTTTATGACCGTAAATGTGTGTATGATGTGAATGACAATAAAGTTTTTGAAACTGAAACTCTCTGTTTCAGTTGCCTCTGAAATGTAGTGGAGTAGAAGTAAAAGTATTGAAAATTGGAAATACTTAAGTAAAGTAAAAATATGTCAAATGTTTTGACCTACAAGCAGCTTGACTGACAAGTGAAATAACATTAAGTCTTGAATAAAGACATTGGTTTAAGAAAGCAGCTGTCTGTACTACTGTCATTGTGACTGTACCATTGCATAATCATATAGGTGCAAAATCTTTGCCGCACAGAAAAGGCCTGTTTTCATTCCAGTAAAGAAAATATCGTATCGGTTGCATATCGGTTATCGGTGATTGCCCCCTCTCTAAAATCGGATATCGTTATCGGTCACAAAAATCCCTATCGGTCGGACACTAGTTTCAATAACATACCCTGCGGTTTTGAAGGGAAAGTGCTGAAGTAGCCAGTGGTGAGCAGCTGGGTGTCTTGCTGTGTGTTTGTCAGCCTTGGCAGGAGGTTGTTTCGACAGGTGGCGCTGAAGCACTCCATACAGGTAGGAGTGTCTCCTGCAGACAGACATTCACTTTGGTAATGTCAATAAGGCCCTTCAGCTCTTTAAAGCAGTTGATTTACCTCTGGTAGGGTTTTGTGATTACATGTCAAGTTCACTACAAAATGTATTCACAAATAGTGGACTGAAGATCAATTGGTGCAAAGTGGATCTATCTATCTATCTATCTATCTATCTATCTATCTATCTATCTATCTATCTATCTATCTATCTATCTATCTATCTATCTATCTATCTATCTATCTATCTATCTATCTATCTATCTATCTATAGTGGAAGTTTCCATACCTCTTGTTCTCATGGGTCATAGTTCTCAGTGTATATACAGTGTAAGCTATATGTAAACTGCAGATTCTTTACGTTTCTGGGTGTGGTTCTAGAATCAGATGAATTGTAGGCTTTTCCCTGTCCGAACACAGTCCTGTATGTTTATACCTTTGTTAACCTGTTCTGCCTTTCCAGTGACAAATCATTGACCCATAGTTTACTAGTATACGCCCTTAAGTCAACCTGCCTCTCTTGTGTGTCTGCTTTTGGGTCGACATTCCTGCAGCCACAGTAACATGACTTTAACAATCACAGAGAAAAACACATGATAGTTGTTAAGGCTCTCTCATGTGTTATATCTGCAGCAGATAAAGAGAGTACATCCTGATACAGGCAACAGACAGAAGCATCTTATAAAGTCTTATATAAGAATATATATTATATATATCTATAATACTGTAAATGTGCGACTACACTGTAATACTTCATTAACTTTATTAAAAGCAACTGTTGAAATAAATTGATATGGATCACAATGTATGTTTTGTCAAATTTTCTGCTTTCTACAAGATAAAGCAAATGTTTTAAATCCTATAAAACAGGGGTGTCCAAACTTTTTGTACCTTCCATCAATGGAAGTCCGCAATCTTGGTTTCATCCGGACTCCACGGTAGTAGGAGTAAAAGTAGTAATAGTAGGATTGGCATGTTACAGTTACAATACTATATTCTCTTCAGCTGTAGTCTATGATAAAAAGGCCGTAGAGCAATTACAGGTGGAAAGATTGATATTACCTGCTGCCACAGGGACGGCTGGCTCTCCTGGCTGCATCAGGTGGAGGTAAATCGAGCGTTGGCCCATCTCTACCCAGTTACTGTGGCTGTAGAAGTCCTGGCAACAAAGAATAAAAAGGGAGTATGAAAGACTAAGCATTGCTTTAACCTTTCTTGTCATTTCAAGCATGTCTAGCGATGCCATGTACCTGCAGGGAGTGAAATAGCTGGCCTAAGCTGTGACGAGCACTTTGGTACTCATTGGCCCTCACTGAGAGCAGAGTGTGAGCCCAGAACTGTCGCAGCATTGCCATGGCGCTGTCCACACGCTCTGAATCAAAGTGGTACACCGGGTCAGACTTGGTGTTGCTCAGAAAGTCCATGGCTGCATTGGACTTCACCACCTCTCCCACTGCTCTCCAGAAGCCACGGCCCAGTCTGGTCTGGGAGGGATACAGGCTGATTAACCATTGGTTAGGAAGGAGATGTTGCCCTTGTACTCAAATGTCCCACTTCAGTGAATGCATCACAATTGCTCACCTGCTCCTCTCCATGGTTTCCCTGCGTTTTTTTGGTGACCCTCAGAGTCTCCAGCGTGACATTGAGGATGGCCTGCTCGGTGATGTACTGGTGTGTGTGCGAGTCCCAGGACAGCGTCAACACTCGAGACCAAAAGTTTGGGAGAAAGCCCATGCATGGCGAAGCTAGTAGGAGAAGGTAAGCAAGAATAAACCAGTGCATCTGCTTCCTCATCACCTCCCAAATTCTTCCTCTGCCCTGCAACGTCATGTCCTAAAGAAAAGGTTTGCTGTGTCACATCCTACCTGCATGAAATAAAAACAATTAAGTCAGAAAAGGAAATACAATCGCAATATGATGACATTTAATTGGAATGGCAGGTTACATCAACCTGCTGTTTATTCAAACTTGAATATAATTGTTCAGATTTAATCGGCCCTTTCACGGATGTCACATAAGTAACACACAACAAGAGTTGTAGTGCAGTGCTGGTCACTGGAACTGGAAGATCAACGCTCGTGTTTGTTGATCTTGTGGAAGGCTTCAGGGTCAAATAAGTCATCAGAATAAAAGAAAAATGCAAATGGAGCAAAAGTGTGTGGCACAATTGTCTTTGTTTTAAATTGTGTCATCTTTGAAAATGTCCATTTCCAAAATGTCGTTGGAAATGCATGACTGCACATTTTACTTAAATCTGCAGCTGATATGTTCGGTCCCTCGGGGTCAGACCAACAAGCTGTCCTCTAATCTATTATTAATATGAAATGTTAATTAGGACAGTCTTCATAAACAGATAGAAAGACAAGTTAAGTTTGTGCCAGTCATTCCTGCGTCCTTTTCTGTCATCGCCCACTCCTTAACACCCCTCCTCTCACATTTCTCTCAGCTTTGTCTGTCAGAGGCTCCTATTGTTCTTCGTCATCTTTATTCAGACACAATACTCCTGTTTTGTTCTCTCAGCTTGTGCTTTCACAGGGGAGGGTCAGAAACAAAGCACGGAGACTATAAACAAGTGTTCCCTCAGTCTCCTCTCAGCAAATCCATTAGAATTGATTGGCGGGGCACCACAAATCGAGGACACAGAGACGCCGTGTTTCAGTCATTCTACAGGAGTGATGCCAGCACGCTGGTTGTTGTTTTAACATTTTAATGCATGCTTGTGGAATGTTGTTCATCTAAAACAACTGATAATCACCATCTTATGCATACTTTTTAAATTATGTTGCATTGTAGTACAGTGTATTAATATTATAGAGCTTCATTTCACATCAAACGTTTTCCATCGTCACTGAGTATCAATGCCAACTAAGAACGTGCACTATTTAATCCCCAAGCCTCCATTGCACAAATTAGTGCCTGCTATGCTTTATCTTTAAATGACGGCTTGTGCTTTACTAGGAAACTACAAACAATTCAATAAAGGCATACTCACATTTATGAATTTTGAAAACATAATTGAAATGTTCTCACCTCAATTCACCCTCTCAGTGTTTGCTTAGCAGAGAAGTCGGAGTGCCGAAGAACACCACACATGTACGTGCATATGACAAACTTTCAACACATCCTGTCAGTGGCAGAAACTCTTTCCAGTATCGGCAGTTCTGTCGGCACACAATGATTGAGTCTTCAAACGTATCTGTCCTTGGGCTTTTGTCTCTGGCCTGCTCCTCTGGAAAAAAGTGTAAGGTAAGATCTAAAGGGAAGAAGCACTTTGTTAAGCGAAGAAGTACTTCGTTGAGCTGATATGAGAGTCCAGTAGACGCTGAGAGTGTTTTTTTGGGGGGCCACACCATGAGGCAGAAGACATCTCGTCATAGCTCCCCTACAGTCTTGCACCCCTCCTTATCCCC
Source organism: Macroramphosus scolopax (assembly GCA_901007825.1). Lineage (NCBI taxonomy): Eukaryota > Metazoa > Chordata > Actinopteri > Syngnathiformes > Centriscidae > Macroramphosus > Macroramphosus scolopax. The sequence continues at coordinate 90,669 of CAAKHC010000574.1, forward strand.
CATTAACGCACGGTGCATTGATTCACCACAATAGGGTCGCATATATTACCAGCCAGGGTGTTCAGCTTAGGCCTTCCCCAACCCCCTGCCCTCCATCCTTCACTCTCTCTTTTCCTCACAAAACCCCAAAAAACATGCTTTTCACAATTACCCGGATCTCCCTAGTTACCCCCCTTTTTAATGGCAATGCAAAGGAGAGCATCAGTTGCTAGTCAACGCTGCGGACAGTGTCAAACATCAGCTTGCCGGATTGAAGGTTGTAAAAGGAGATGAAGGGACGGAATGCGTAATTTTTCAATCACTTTTGCAATGGTTAAGTTAAGGGGTGAAAAAGTTCCATGGAGACAGTGATAAAGTGGTATTGCTGTATAATTGGGCCAACGGGATGTTTTAATGCAAACCACAAAGCCAACTGAAAACAAAAGTTTACTTCAGGTACTTTCAACCGATGAGTGATTCAGAAAGTGAAAGTTTTATCGGTGGGTGGATGGACCACACAGCCACAGAGTCAAGGCAGGATGGGAAAAAACATTTAGAAATGTTTGTGTGTGTGTGTGTGTGTGGTGGTGGTGGGGGGGGGGGGGGGGTGTCTTCAAAACCTCCCTGCTTACTTGAGGTTGGCTGCAGATGCAGACTGGCTGACTTTCACTAACTGCAACCTGTAGAAACGCATGACCCAGTTTTCTCACGATCAGTTGTCTGTCACACAACCACATGCAGGTCACATCCTCTGGCCGCTCAACCATATCCTCCTCAGAAGGCATTGTGCCAGAAATCTGTGTCTGTTTTCTTATTTAGAACAGTGTGCCTGTTTTGTGTGTATAGATTGTCAGCATTGTACTTTAGACTAGTCCTTTTGCTGGCCTCATTTGAATTCTAAATGAAAAGAAGTTGCAGTTTTATACTCCTTTAGGTTAAGACTAGAGGTTAGAGGATATGAGCCAATAGAATAGAACCTTGCTGGTTGCTCATTAAACTCAAAGCTCACCAGACAATGGAAAAACACTTGATAGTTATACATGCTATCACCATCGGTAGGTGACCTCTCTCAATAACTCTGAGATGCTTTTTTCAGGGTCAGACATTGCAATCATGTTACCAATGAATGAAAAGCCAAACAATGGATGACTAAGCTGCCTACTGCCTTTCCATATCGTCAGTCCTGTTCTGGTGCTGTTGCTTTGGGTTGAATCTTGGCACTCGCCGATCATAAATAAATAAATAAATGAAATAAATGCAATATTTTTTTTAATAAAATAAAGTACTTATAAAACTTCTATTATAAGCCTTTCTTTGCCCTCCATGGGATCCCTGCACTTCAGTCTCCTCCCTTCGTTACACTCCTCAGTTTCTCTTTAGTTCCTCCCTTTGTGAAGTATAGTTTTAAACGGCGTCGGTTTGCGGGGCTGCACAGAACTATAGAGCCGAATTTCACCATCGTAGCCTACTGCGACTGCATGCACAGCAGCTGATCTACACATGAAAGAGCCGTGAATGTCAGAAAGATATTTTGCTGCTTCCGTTACATTCCGAGTGATCTGAGATCACAGCGCAGGCGTTTTGTGTGGTGCTTTTGTCACAGAACTTGTGGTTATGAAATCTGAAGTTTTGGCAGTGCAGAGCAACGTCCAGGAAATGACTTCCGGGTATCACGTTAACACAGTAACGTGATAGTTGGGCGTATTTCAGTTCTCAAAAAATCTCACATTGTCTTGTATGGGAAAATCTGACGTAATTTACTTAATATTCACTTCATTGGTCTTCCATACTGTGTTAATTGTGTGGTTAAAGTGTTCGAGAGACAAGCAGCATGAAGCTTCTCAGACATCGAGGGTCCCCGTGCGCAGCTTCGCGCGTCTGCAGTTAAAACGTGCAAAGTGGGCGTGGCTTGTTGGTTCGGACTGCACATACCCGACCAGACTTCCTTGTTTACAAACCGTCCGGTTCTTTCCTGCGCAGTGTCTTTTCCCTCAGAGGTATGCCATGTATTTATTTTTAACGTTCTACCTGTTGAATAATTCAAAATGTCATCTTTAATAACATTAGCATTACGATATTGTATCTGTTCATGTGTACGTTAACTTTCTTCAGTAATATCAAATCATTTAAAGAGACACAACCACTGGTTTGTGAGGAATCAGGATGTGGCGTTGACATTGGCTTTCTGAGTTTTCCATAAGTCTGAGTTCTGTAAATATTTTAACCTTTGAATTTAATATAAAAGATAATATAAGCAGTCTTATTACGGCCACATGTCACTTGTATTCATCTGATAACACACAGTTTGATGATTTTTGTCAGTATATCATAATCTTTGGATACTTTCATTCCTTTGACATTTATTTTTAACATGAAATACCCTGAAGGTGTTACCTGTTGACCAGACATGATGGTGAACTGCTGCGGTCTGCTTACTGCCAATAAGGAACAAGGTACGCAGCAGATAAGAAAACATATCTTGTGTGTCTACATTATCCAGGCAATGCTTGTTCATTGCATCCTTAGAAATTATAGACAATCGACCTGTAAACTTTGCATTACATTCATTTGTTGTTTCTCAACCACTTTAGCTTGCAGTTACTACGAGCAGCATTAAGACAACAATGTGTTTGTAGTCTTTATGTTTTATTTCTTTTGTTTGCATTACATTGATTTTTGCTGATCATTAGTCAATAACTAATCAATA
>CAAKHC010000576.1:4502-14626 GCA_901007825.1 Macroramphosus scolopax
GGGGGGGGGGGGGGGGGTACCACAACTTAAATAGTCCCAGTTTAAGTTTCCGTCATAGAAATACGGGTTGCACTTGACATTGCAGCCAGTGAGGCAGCTGGAGGTTACTCTTGTCACTTGGAAAATCATGGAGTCAAATGTGTGAGTCCCTCAACTTAGCTAGTTAAATGGTATGAAAGCAGACAAGTTTGTCTATATTTTAATAAAAGCGTCTTATAGAATGAAATCTGAGGGCGAGTTTAAGGTTTAAACAAAGGTTTGAGAACAGTTTTAATACATTTTTCACTCTAGGTGTGATGCCACTATTTCAAGTTTTTTTTATTTTTATTGGAAAAATTCCAAACAAAACGTAAAATAGTTCAAAAATTAAGAGACACATTCATGAAAACAATAGAAGCTCTCCATTCACATTCAAGCCCTACGCTTCGGCATTTGACTTTAGTTGCCAAGAAGAATGCTGTCGGACTATTTAGGGCGTTAAAAAGGAGAAGACAAATTATAAAAAATAGCCTCCATAAAATCCCAACAAGCAATACTGTACTAAAATGATTAAACATGTCTAACATTTGGCAGGTCCAGAGAAATAATTATATAATTTTAATGCAAGTTCCATTCATCAAGACCTCAGCAGTAAATGTGCTGTTGTACTGATCAGACATAAATATGAAATCAGTCGACTGCAAAATAAAATATGGAGTTGTCAAAAATAATAAGTGATAATAAAAGATGGTTGTTAGTTATGCATGTTTTGATCATAACCTCAGCTGAGATAAGATCTCAGTAGAGAAAGGTGCCCAAGTCACCCATACCATTGCGCCTGAACTGGTTTCCCTGGATGGCGACAAAGATCTTGTGGTCCATCAGATCCTGCACAGTTCGGCTGCAGGAGGTCTCCTTGGTTCTGCTGAGCTGCCGACAAAACTGCCACTTCCTGGCTGAGGCCACGTCACTGTTAGTGCTGTTGTTCTCTGCTGACTTCAGTTGAACATCTGCTGAGCTGCTGGTACTCTGGGCTGTGGTCATGTGGTGATTTGCAACACCTGCTTGTGGTTTCTTGTCAGCTCTCTGTCCAAAATCCTGTTTTGTTGGCTCTTCTGGGGAACAAGGAAGCTCACTCGAATATTGATTATGTGCGCCCCCCAAAAAACAAAACAACCCTGATATATACACATGTAAACCTAAACCTAGAACTATTTACAGTATCATCTGACTTTAATGGCTCAACCCACCTGCACTTTTTTCAAGAGGAACTTTCTGGTCTTCCCCGTCGCTGGGTTTCACTAGAATCAACCCATAGCCTTCGTTGTTGTGGATCACATTGTTTTCCATGGTGATGGACGGCATCACATCTAGCTCATCAGCAAAGTCCTGCAAAGACATAAAACACCATTTCCAAGAACAATTTCCAAGATGAATCTCGTAGGCCTCTTGCCATTTCTTACCTTCACGAGGATCCCATCCTTGCAGTGGTGGATGCCATTGCCTACCAGACTGCATACGCTGCCGGGGTAAATCTCTACACCAGCCCCCTGCATAGAAGACACAGCAGCAGAACTCAGAAGTGTACGCAACATCTAAAGGCAAATTGTTTGCTTCAAACCTTCGTTTCAATACATATGACTGCTCAGTTGTATAGGTGTTGCGCACGGAAAATGATTACTGTTGCACAGCATGCTTCTTCCTCTTCTGTTTATTAAATGGCAGTTGGAAAACAGCTGTCGTTACTGTCACCCCACTGGGCGCTTACGCTGTGGATACGCACTAACTTGGACATTGTAAAAGCCTCAGAATGCAAACTATACGGTCGATGATTGCAACACAGAGAAAATGTCAGAAACTGTTGAAGGTTTGGGACCATTTCAATCGGAACCCAGAAAGTCCGTGCAAAATCGATCTGGCCCACTGCAACAGTATGCAAGTTCAGCACGAGTCATCCAGTTTATTCATTCCGTCCACGGAGCAGCGCGGACACAAGAGATCATGATCAAAGAAGAAGATCAAGTGCTAACATTTTATGTAAATCAATAACATTTCAGAATTAACATTTTACATACAGTGATATGAAATGGCTACTTAAGAATACAATATGGTGGCTAGTTATGGTGCCCCCAGGTCTTGCTCAAGAAAATAACCACACATAAACACATTATCATTATTTATTATTTATATAGTGATGCATAACAATACCTCAGAAAGCATATTCATGCCGAGTAATAAATATCAATCACCCCCCCCCCTTTCATGTCTAAATCTTCTAAAAGCGTTATTATATGTTTATATCATTTAAATTTATGTCTTAGTTTTTAGTCGTATGTAATTTAATTCAAGTAATCAATCATCCAGTAGTGCTCTAACCTTTATGGAATCATATACAGAAGAAAACTGATGGATGGGAGATTGAGATCTTGGCTGTGCTGCATACCAGTGATTACCATAGCATTCACACTGAGTTGCATGTGTGGCTTTTATTGTTTGGAATTAGTTTATCCATTGGTTCCTTTGACCGTTACTCACAGCCACGGTTTGGCTCGCTGCTTCAGCAACTCAGTACTAATGCTTCATCAGTTTAAAGATACACTTTGGGCTCGAACCAAACTGAAAGATGCCCCCTCAGCACCCGTTTTTTTCTTTCATTTTGTTTCTTATTGCACGTCTGAACAAAGCAATCTTTGTCGAATCAATCAACTAATGTGTGCTAAAACAACAACTGTACCGAGACCCTTTTAGGAGCGGTTCATTTACGGAGGGAGCACGGTCGAACCCAACTACAAGGCAATTACTTTACGAGCTGAACAGCACCTGGAACTAGCTGCACTAGCTGCACTAGCTGCACACAGCATCACTGATCTGATTAACGTTAATACTTCTGTATAAAGTCTAATTTTAGCTAATTTAATTTTCTCGTAACTGCGTACAAATGTCTTGGTAGTTGCTGGTTGATTTCTTGTTAAATTTCGTGGCCCTTTCCTGTGTTTTTTAGGAAAATCAAATCATTTTGCAATGGAAAAAATAGGTTATTCACAAGTTATTAGAGAAATTTCTGAAGAACATTAAAAAAGGGTCAAACCAGAGGTGTTGGATCAGATTTCTCGTGTTAAAATTCTTGTGAAAGGCTTAAGATTAAGCATTTTCTAGACTTAAGACTTTGTATGAATAAAGAAATGACAAATCTGTGGAAAATCAGCAGCTGGTGCCACGTCGGAGTGAATATACAGTATATGTGACCTGAACACAGAACAGAGTATGTTGCCTTCTGAATGTCTGAACACAGCGGAGGTTCTCCCGATGACAGTGTTCTGGCTCTCACCCCAGACACAACCTGGCTTTCAAATATGGTAAATGTTTCATTTATATAGCGCCTTTCTACCTAAATGACAATCAAAGCGCTTTACATTGTTGACTTATTCACCCATTCACACACACTATGCAGTTTGGTCACTTGAAATTTTTCTGTGTGAATATAAATTGAAACCAAGTTTACAACTCATCCACTGATTGGTGTACAGAATTCCTCTATACCCACAGCAATCAATGTTTAGTGTCACTTAGTCTGATTACTTTGACATCGAGAGATAAACAAATACGACAGGATCGTTTTATTCCAAATCGCAAAAGAAGTTTCTACATCAGTTATAATCTAGGTGAAAATGATTGTTTTTAAGTATAATGAATTCAAGCACATTCCTAACCCAGAAAGCATACACTGTAAGGGTTGACATTAAGCATTTTCAAAAATGTCAAAACTTAGTACAAACATGCTTGTTACACTCACCTTAGAGCCGTAGAGGTCACACATTTTCAAAGTAAGATGGGCAGATGTTCGGACAATAACTCCGGTGGTCTCACACTGTAGAACACAGTTCTCCATTCTCATATTCCCCTGCCGTACACCTGGTCACCAAACAGGAAAGAGTCAGATACTGTCTGTGATCTAATGATGTAATCGGGTATTATTGACACAGCAGCAGCTACTCACAGAGAATGCCCTCAATAGACTCATGTTGAATGAACTTAATATTGGAAATTTTGACATCTGCTCCTGTGGACTCGATAAATGAATCCCCCTTGCTCTTCTTTTCGATGACTACCTCATCAGGTAGCCCGAAGCCTAGCAGACAGAAGTGAACCAATTGAACAAGGAAATACAAACTGTTTATTACACCGACATATTTATATACCCTTTCTGTTTTGAAACATAAGATGCGTTTCTCAATGCAAATCCAGTGCACTGAATACCTTCTATAGTGATGGAGTCTGGCAGGAAGACGCAGCAGGTTACAATGTAAATGCCTGGGAGAACAATGATCACATCGCCCTGGTGGCATGAATCCACTGCTGATACAGGGTCTCTATGGAACTGAACACACATACACACACAAGATGAGGAGAGTCGTGCAGTTTCCATCTGTATCCTAATACGACTTTCTACGACTGAAAGCAGACGTGTAACAGTAAAATGAGGCAGATGAATAAACCTCTAACCACAGGGATTCTATTAAAAGCCACAAATGTTCTGAGAACTGAACACACAGTTTTAAAAACGTCTCTGGTCTCCTCACAGAGAAGTGTTGACTCTTGCTACACTCGTTTTCTGGCGAGGGGACATCACATGTTGGATGCCTTTGCGAGACGTAACCTCAGCGCATTTGGAGGCTCCGCGCGCCCATAAGTGCCAGTGGAAAGTCCCATGAGACTCCCTGATTGCTTTTCTCAAACACCATGTGCTGTTACTGGCCAATACTGGTTACACCATGTTTGGTTTGGTTTTTAGGAACTCCAGGAGAAATAATGTTTTCCTTGCCCTTTACAAACCACCCACCCACCCCAAGCCAGTAACCAGAGGAGTACATCAGCCAAATTAAAGGGAAATCTGAATAATGAGTCAACTAGACAAAGCGATAGGTGAATCGCTTTGCATCACTCTAAATTAACATGCTAGAAATAAATAAACACCATCAATAATCTCCTGTGTTCAGAAAAGAGGAGCAGGAGCTTATCTCCAATGTAGATACAAACCTTTCATTTCTTTCTCTCATCAACATGAATGATGGATTATTCACATTTTGGGGCAGCTGTAGCCCAATGTTTAGCTGTTGGTACCGAAGAGGTCGCTGGTTCAAAACCCAGAACCGGCAGGAAAAAATGTGGGCGGAGATGGTGAAGTTACAGTGCTTTCCCCTCACACAACATTAATAGTTGAAGTGCCCTTGAGCAAGGCACCTAACCCCCAACTGCTCCCCAGGAGCCACTTAAGTGGCAGCCCATACAGCCCAATACACCCTCGTGCCAAGCTGAGTTACACTTCCTTTGAAAGCCTGCTTTTTAATCTTTTACACCAATTTTTTAATTTGTGTACATTCTATAGATATATATTATTTATAGTTAGGCTGTAATTGCTGTAAGACGCTCAAGAGAGGAGTGTGAATCTAGTCTTAATGGAGCTGAATAAATTACTGGGTGGAAAATCATCAGTTCTCAATATGATGAATTATTCGCCAACATTCATCTGCTACTTGATGCGAAGGCACCCCTTCTAACAATCATCTCTGTTTATTATTAACGACCATAATTAACAAAGAGCAGTCTAGAAAACAGGCAGGTAGCAAAATGTCAGCCAGCACTGACACTCAGTTTCACAGGTTGAAATGATGAGCATGAAACGATTGTAACAGCTTTCCCTAAGGAAAGTGTGCTCTTCAAGGAACTTGATCAAATGCCAAAATTGGAATAGGCCTGTCTTTCCCAGTTCAAACGCCTGATACCAACCTGGATTTCAGTGTCTTCAGCGTAACACTGGGGAAGCAACCTGTCATTTAGGAGGGACTGGAGTTGAACGGTGGAGCAGGAGTTTGTGACCACATGGACCATCTTGATACCTGACGCTCTCTGCCCGCGGCTCTGGACACAATGCTGCCTGGCTTTACCCTCGTAACCAAGCACATACCTAGAAATAACATCGCAGAGGTCAAAAGAGAAGGTTGCGGCTGTAAATATGACGAGGCGGGTAAACTATTTCAGACGGAGGAAGTGGTGAGGGATTTAGATGGGGGAAAGACAACAACAAATCTCCTACCTTAACAAAGGATTCTCAATGATGTACAGTTTGCGTTTTAATGTTTCCAGCTGATCATAGAGCTGCAGGCCCTCCACCATGGACACGTTGTCCAGCTCTGAGTCAGAGTCACTGCTGAGGCCGCTGCGCAGAACCAGGAACTGCTGGTAGCACTTGGTACAGTTTTCCAATAAGACCTGGTACTCTGCCACAAGGCCTTCTGGGACTCTGTCCTCTAAGATGTCATAGTAGCTGAGGTAAAATATATTGTGAAACAGTATTAATGAGGTTGCACTAACAGTTAAAATACCAGGTAATCGCGAACACAGAAGAGGTGCTTACAGCCTGAGACGAGGCTCCACACAACGAACAAAGTAGTCAAAGTCATCATCTTCGTCTTCTTCATCCCACTGCCTCCACACATGCTTGTAGAAAAATCTGCACAACACAAGAGAGGTGAGAGAAAGCAATCCATGGGAGCAACTCAGTAATAAATCATGTCGGACTTAAATCTGGGCAAGGGTTATGTAAAGTCAAACCTGAGGTGTTCAACGGCCAGGGCAGTCTGGTCAAGGTCCCCAGACTCTTCATAAACAACCTGAAGGTCCTGCAGAGGAACCTTGTGCTGAGTTGCCTCCAGCAGAACCTTCATGGATAAGGCATCGAGCTCACAACCTCTGGCCTCACATTGCAAAGGCAGCACCAGCCCCACATAAGCCTTAAGAGCACCGAATTCCACATCACGTACCTGAAATCATTTTCAGCAACAGCAGTTACAAAGTGGTTACATATGTTTTGCTGCTTAATCAATGTCTATATGGTAAAATCAAATTGAATAAAGCATAAAACGTTGTTTAAATTGTTTCATCAGATGTAAAAAAAAAAAAAAACATGATCTCAGACACACAATACAAAATAAAATATAAACAAAATCCAACAAACAAATGTTACAAAAACAAGATGAGAAGCAGGAAGATCATCACCTTCAAAGCTGTGTCTGTTTTGGTGACATGAAATGTGTAAAAAAATCTATTTTAAAGTGATGTTTAAATGTTTGGGGCCTTTAGAAGAGTCCTAGCCATAGAATAAATATACAACTAGAAACCTGTTAGAATTAAGGTATCATTGATGAACTAAGGGTTAATTGAGGTGAAAAAAATCTGTTTGGAAATTAGTGTTGTTGAAGGAGAGACATGTCTGAAATGTTTTCTTACCTCAACCAGAACATCAAAGACGTCAGTTGACCAAATGGCCTGCCAATCACATGGCTCCAAGACCTTTTTCAGGTAGTCTGCTGTGAAGGCCTTCACCTCTGAAGTTTTACAGTCACCTTCTCACAAAAAGGCAGAAGAAAACACAGTACAAGTGCAAAGACCCAGAATAGCTGGCAGTGCATTTTTATTTAATTGTGTGCATTTGGTTTTACCGAGCATGTAGTCCTGGTAGGCCTTAAACCTCTCGTAGAACAGGAGGTTGCCTATTTGGAAAGTGTCTGGGAGAGCTGAATCAATTCCTCCATGGCGCTCACATCTCTGGAGCTGGGTCCCTGACTTTTCAGAGTTTAAGCGATCTGTGCCATTGTCGTCTCCATCGTCATAACACTCATCTTCTTCGTTCCCATCTTCATTTTGAAACAGAGAGGGTTATGTTTTGGTATTATTACTCTCCACTGCACTGGTTGCTCATTGTTATTATTTATAGATATTACTATGTTGTATGACACTTACTAATTTTGGTGTGTTACTTTTTCTGTCTTTAATGCAGATTATAGTTTGTATTATTTAAATATTAATAGTTTAATGGGTATTCTTTACCTTCACAATTCTGTTTACTCGCAAAAATGCTCTCATATGGTGTCTGGGGTCGCTTGGCTTTTCTTGAAGGGTGTGGTGTTTTGTGATCATGTGTTTTGTTTGTCTGTTTTACTGTAAACTGCATTTAGCATTCTTTACAACACAGTATTGCATTTTTGGACCCAACTATTTTTGCACCAATGTTTGATCGATGCTCCGAGTGGAGTTGTGGCTATGTAAGGTTCCCCGTTATCTCATATCAGAGTAGATATTGAGCCACACAGCCGAGCCACTAAATTTTTAATGTGTATTAGTTAAGGTAATATCATTCAAATAGTTGTACAACTATTGGTAATATATATAGGCCCCCATATTTCCCTGCAGACTCCTTGAAGTACATGATATCCACAATCAACTTACTTTCGTTTAGAAATGAAATCATCTTACTTGGTGATTTCAATAATAAGTGGTTGGAGTAGTGAGCTCAGAAAGAAAAAAATACACAATAGTAGTTTAAATGTAACCCAACTAATTAATGAGCCCATCCGAATCACCCCTACAACACAATTTTTGGGACTTGGCCTGTATCAGCTGTGGCAAACCTCTAGTGTTACTTGAGAAAAAGCAGTCATGCGCAAAAATGCACTCTTCTACAATACCATGTGCAGAGTTAGTAAATACTGGCAACTGGCCATAAAACCGAGGAGACACACATCAAGGTGAATGGTGAATTTTTATAAAGCGCATTTCTACCTCAATGACGGGGAAAGCGTTTTACAACATTGTCACATTCCCATACACATTCACACATTGTTGGCACACGCTAGAACGTTTGGTTATGCTCGGTGCCAAGCTACTAACAAATTCACACATTATTCACCGATGACACATCAGCAGAAGCTCCAGGGAACGAACCAGGAAACTTACGAACCCTGTTTCAGGTGAACTTCCGAGTGCAGATATCAGTCTGACTATAGGCCCGATGTAAACGGGAGGAAGCAACTTAACGCTTGGTAGAAGGTAACGCAGTAACGTCACAACTAAAACAACAAATACTTTTCCAGTTTCCTCATTATCTTCTGTTCAAGGATGAACACAGCAACTGCATGAACATGGGCAACACATTTCCGCGTTGGGTTTTGTAATGTAGAGTGCAAGTGCGGGGGAAAGAAACTGAATTTAGTCATACTCATTCGAGTGGAAAGGAAAATCATACGGAAATACGTCACTATTTAATTAAAATTTCACGATCATTTAAATGTATAAAAAAGTGGCGTTTTAAATGTAAGAATGTGATTAGTTACTTTTCACCAAAGGGGCTGACGTAACAGTTACTGAATCTTCTTTCGTGCCATTAAGCTAGGGTTAACATAACGTTAGCATACGCCAACGCAGATTGCATACAGAGGTAACTACTTCGTGTTTGACGTATTTCAATAACATCATGAATAATATACAGACCTTGCGTTCTATCAAGAATACAATGTCCTCCTCCAGAACTCCCGTTGTTGTTTTCTACATCGAGTTCAACATGAACATAAGATTCCAAATCGAATGCAACGATGTTGTCTGAAGTTGTCTTCGTCCTATCCAAAACAGTTCCACCAGACGGGGTTCTCCTTGCGTCATCCTCCATGAAGAATTACACACGAATTCCTTTACACTTTGCTAGGAAGATTTCTATCAGTTAGGAGTAAATGTTGCTACAGTGTTTTGTGTGTTTGGCAAATCCAAAACCCTAACTGCACACATCCGGTTACTTTCAAACTTTGCCGGCACAGACTGGCTGGAACATAGCAGCCAATGGAGGAAAGTTAAACCGCAGCTTCTCCCTCCCCCTCATGGACGAGTTTATGTAGGCCAATCCAAAGGGTCGACCACAGCTTCTGTCTCACAGTAGCATTCGGTCCGCCAATAGCTCAATAGTAACCGCCCACTATTGAACGTTCCGGAAGTGAATTTACAATTGACGTTCCATAAAGTCCTTATACAAAGAGTTTTATTACCGAAAACAAACAATTCAATTACTCAATGAACAATGACTATAGAACTGTAGATTTTGACCAAGGAAATAATTGGAAAATGGAAAATGGCTGAAGGAACTACTCATCACATAAACCGTTGCGAAAGGCCATTTACAGTTTGTAAACAATGCTGACGTAAGCAAGGATGCGCGCGCGTTTTTGCCACGGTAGTATTGCAGAGTGCGATAGTTTGAGCCTCTGTCAAACCGTGACAGAGGGAAATCTGTTCGAACTTCGTGCTGGTGGAGGGTATAA
>CAAKHC010000581.1:0-11869 GCA_901007825.1 Macroramphosus scolopax
GGATGAAGAGGAGAAGTAGAGAATAGTGCAATGAAAAGTGAGCAAAAACACGAGAAAAAGATGTTTTAGTCCTCAGTGTTTTGGTTAAGGACCCGGAGGTCCCGGAGCTCCTGGAAATGCGACTGCTCATCTCGACTGCCGGCCAGTTCTCCTGTTTAGAGACTTGCTTGCTTTCCTGTCTTTAACTATTTAGACAAAACAAGAATCCAGATTGTATGTGCGGTCATTGTTATGTTATATGAAACAAATTTCACGAAAATGACAAAATAAAAATTAAGAAAACGTGTTCATTTAACAAAACTACAGAAAACTGAATCATATATATTTGATTCTGCATTAAAACAACGAAGACAAAAATTGAAGAATTATTTTATAACTTAAAAATAATGCATTCACAGGCTTTTGGTGATACGGCTAACATTAGCTAGCTAGCTAATGTTTCATATTACATTACAATGACCGCTAGCTAGCTAGCTAATGTTAGATTAATCCCCAAAACAATATATTTACCGCCGATTCAGTTATGACAGAATTTATTCGACCAATCTGTGTTTGATGGCATTAATATTATTTTCATTCTGTTTTCTGACAACAGTAATTGAATTATCGGTTATGTTTGTTGGCGGCCCACTTAGCATGCTAATTAGAAAACATTGCTAAAGTAACGTTAACTTACTGTAGATGATATCAGTCTTGTCAGTGTCAATTATGACCAAATAATTAAAACAAATGGAGTATTTCTTCAGAAATATTAAACTGCAACACTTTTATACTGGATAAACTATATCACCAAATGAAGACAGTAATGTTCCCTACAGTTGATTACTCCTTGACCTTTACTCCAGTACAATTTCCAATTGGCAGGAAGGACCTCAATGAGAACACTGCTAAAAGAATAACTATTTAGAGGAGCCGGTTAAGCTTCCCAAGAATGGAGCATAATAATAATGTTGAAACATAAACACACTATTTAAGATAAGATAAACCTTTATTCGTCCCACGACGGGGAAATTTAGAAATTTAGTTAGGCCGAGTATGTTCTCGTGACACAGTCAGTGTCAGTGTATTGCGTATTCTTTCACAGGTGCAAAATATCCGGCAACCTGTATTAATTGAAACCACAGCTTCGACGTTTTCCTCAAATAGAATGCCCTGCTTTTATTCTGAAATTATTTCATCGATGAAGTGACTCCGGAAGTTTTTGTTTCATCGCCTGTCAGTTCTGACACAGTGCGAGTGTTCAGCCTCGTCTCTTTGTTTTTGTCAGAGAAACGGGTTTCCTAATTTCAGGAATAAATGATAATCCCGTGTTGTCAATAGAGACCGTATTGAGGGCATCATCTAACACGGTTAGTAAAGGTCCTGCTTAAAAAAAAAAGACTGCTTTTTGCTTTGCCTTGCCACAAATAACCAGGGGACGTTAGCTAAGTGCTAGCTAACACTTATCGTAACATCGTCCAGTTCTTATCAGTGACACTGTTGAAACATATTTTTGGTTTCGCTCTTTCATTGTCTGCTGGTTGCGTTCGTCATTCATGCTAATATTACCCATTTTACAACTGCCTAACAACGTTGGTTGTTAACCTAGGTCACGAAAGCTAAATCTTAACATTAGCATCGTACACAGCCAAGATTCATTGATTGTTTACATTTCGAGTATGGCATTTTCTTATTGCTTTGTACTTTTTACTGCTGCCAAAACCCTATAAGGCGTGAACCTGCCTGCTATAGTGAACGATGTCGTATATGATGACATTAACTTGTTCTTATTTTGGATTTCCGTTAAGGTTACCTTTCGTTTCAAGTTACTATGCTGTTACTTTCGATTTCTAATTCTTCTGAAGTTTTCCTTTACAGATAGCGACTATACATTAGTGTTTTTCTTGTTTTGCATTACAACCTGTCCAGTTATGTGGTGGAAAGTTGTTTTTTTTGTGATCGTCTTGTCCCTCGATAAAAAAAAAGCTTGGCTCCTTGATGTTTGCTGCATCATGTCATGCTGACATCATCAGCTAGCTTCAGCTGCACTGCCTCTGTTTGCTAACGTTAGCTAATAAGTCAGAAGAGTGCAATTTGTAAGAGATGTCTGTTTCTGCTTGTGGGGTTCGACGAATGCACTGCTATAATTTTGCTGAGGCCCGACGTGACTATAGTAAATACAATAACCCGGGTCACTTAAGTCAGTGCGAGACTTCTGTCCTTTGCACCTGTGCACTGTCGAAGTTTGTATCTGTGTACAGCTGGGTTTTTTTTTACTCCATTGTGATTTTGTATGCACAGTAGTTCACGACGTGATGGTAGAGCAACCATTTATTGATCCAAGGCTTTGTGCCAAAAACCATAGTGCACAGTTACACACTCATAGACAGATGTTATTTGTAACCCAGGTACGAATGAGTTTATGTGCCCATATATATATATGTATCATAGTTAGATTGTCAAATTTTTTAAAAGCTGATCTATATACGTCCTGATGTTGAGGCCTGTCCCGATCAGTTTCGTCACATCTAGAATTAAGTCACACCAGCTCGCTAAAATCAGAATGCCTTGTCATGCATTCTGTGATAATGCTAAATAAACCTCTCCACATGTGCAGCTCAGCAGGCAATTAAATTTGGTCCTTTGAAATCAATATATGGGTAAACATGAAAACATTTCAGTCAGCAGTCAGTTTGTTTTAATTTAGCTTTTACAAAAATGAGAATTATCTTTAAAAATGAACTGTAAATGAAATGTAATCCCCAGGTCTTCTATCTGCTACAGAGAAGGCCTGTGCAGGCATGGAGCCCCATGCAGTGGATGATGATATCTGCATCCTTAAGCACGAAACAGCCTACACCGCTACGGGTGAGAGCCCTGTATCGGTGTGTGCTGGTGACGAATCTGTTGCTTCCCACTTCGCCCTCGTCACAGCCTACGAGGACATCAAGAAGAGGCTGAGGGACACGGAGCGAGAGAATAGCTTGCTGAGGAAAAGGGTCAAGCAGCTGGAGGATAAGGTATAGATGTAAATGGGGACATGGGGCTTATGATGGGAGAGAAGTAAAGGGCAGGAATGAAGTAAGAAATAAGAGCTTGAGAGTCAACAAAGCAAAATAATATGAAATTAATCTTGGGCCTGGAAAAGTATGGCATTGCCACGAAGTTTGTGTGGAAGGCTCCTGAATTTGGATTTTTAAACAATAGTCCAGCACAATTTCAAGTCACACGTTGGGAGAGTAAATTCTCTGTAGTGTCAACTTCTTTATCAGCTTTGCTGATATCTGCTGCAGCCTATGTCACATCTAAATAGGATGTGGTGGGAAGGAAGTAACTTCCTAACACAATATTGAAAATCAATGAAATTGATGTCTTCGCTCATACCATTTGTTTTTTTATTTTTAACTATTTTGGCTGTTTACTTTCCTCTGTCACTGCTGTAGCTCTACAAGCCAGAGGCGCCTCCATCAGAGGGTCCCCTCTATGTCAACAAGGCCTTCAGTGCTTACCGGGGTATCTATATAGAGAAGGAAGACCTGCAGATGGAGCTTAACAAACTGGTGCGTTTACTAAGTAATTGAACCTTCCGCAAACTCACCCAAAAGCTGGGAACATAGTTCAAGTATGTTGCAAGCCTTAAAACAGTCGGAATATGTATGTCTGCCTTCAGTTTTTTTATCGATAGTAATTTGTATCAGCAATTAATTCTTTTTCGAATAAAAATGAATGTCAGACCAGCAAGCTTGTGCAAATGTAGTCATACTCAGTGTTGTTGCTTTAGTGTGAATCATCCTCCTGTACCTCACTTTCTGCTTCTTTACTTCATCAGAAAAAGGAGAAGAGTGAGAGTGAGAGGTTGCTGACAGAACAGCTCCAAGCCAAAGAGCTGGAGCTGCTTCAGCTGAGGACCGAGATGGAGACCAGCCAAGGTCCGTGAAGCAAAAGAAAAATACCACTACTTTGTTGAGCTAGAGATATGACATGCAAAAAAGGCGTTGAAAATAAACAGATAACATTCAATAATTGAGAGTAGTTTCAGGAAATTTCACTTTCCTTGAGTTGACATTTTATATTGCATCATACTTAAATAACAATGTCAATTCTTCTCCTTTGCATTCATCTGACTGTTATAGTTGAAATAAGTTTTTAAATCTGATCGATGCTTCAGCAGTAGTAATAATACAGTTATATAATATATTTTATGACACCAGATTATTCATTTCCAGGAAAAAGTAACTAGCAGGCTTTTTTGTGTGTTTGTGCAGTGATGAAGAGCCTGAACAGCCCACAGGACTTCTGGCAGGTTGACAGGGTCAGCTCTGAGCTAAAGATCCAAAAACTTCAGGAGGAGCTGGAGAGGGTGACACTGGAAAACAGCAGACAGCTGGAGAGAAGTGGGGTAAGAGCGTTGGAAGACATAGTCTGAAGGAGAGGAGAGGATAATAGCATAAGGAGGACAGAGAAAATAAGGGGGAACCTAAGAGGGCCTGGAGAGAGCATTGCACTTTGGGAGAGATGAGGGGGAAACAGTGGAGGAGGTGTTGGTACAGAGCTAAACATGGTTACACTAGGCAGAAGACTATAGGAGAGAAGTATGCATGAGGAAGAGGGGCAGGATTTGATATACTCCAACTCACACAGTAGATAGATTCATTGCTGAAGAAAGGGAGCATGGAGGCTAAGAGGAAGAGACATGTTATAGTTCTTAACCATTAAAATACTTGAAAAGCAACTTCAGACACTCAATATCGCAAAACTTTCATCTGCTTTAGGAGGAACCCCATGGACTTAACGGACCAAACTTGGACCAGACCTGTGACACAAAGTATAATCCCAGGTACCGTGTTTTATTCATGTGGAAAGACAAGTCTGCACGATTGCAGTGGTGAATAGAATGCTGACCCTGCAGGTGATGGTGGTCATCATACGCAACCATTGGTAATGTAATAAAGAACTAGAATTGAACTCAGAGAGTGCAGACCTCTGAGTGCAGACCTCAGCCGAGGTCAATAGCCCACCCATGTATTATATGCACCTCCAAAACTAAAACCATCACATACTTTATGTGTGGATAGGTTTGGATTTCTCAGAAGCCCCATCCAGACATATAAGATGGTTTCAGTAGTGGAATTTCATTTGATCTGCTCCACCCCACTGTGATGAATACTTCATGAGCAATTCAGTCTGCGTTTTCCGTCTGACAGCTGGGCGCTCAGACAGCTCAGACCTCCAACAACCTAATGTGAAAAATGCTGCTTTTTTGCGATGATGAACAGATCTGTGGCACTGACGTGTCAGGGACTACACAAGTTAGAAATATGTTTGGTTACACAGGACATGATGTTGCCTTTACTGCTTGTCTCTGTAGTGTATGAGACTGTGTGACATCGACTGTAATTGTCCTCTTTTGCCACTAGAGGAGGGTGCAGCTTTATGCAATATAACTCTAGGGCCAAAGCAGCCTATTACATGCAGTTAATGTAAGATACAGCTCAAATTCATATACCGGTATGCTCATCACCAACTAAAGCCTTGAAACAAATGTCCATTACAAACTGTTTAAATCTGCCTCCTTGTTTTTGATATACAGGTTCATGGCATATGAAATTCCACCTATTTCTTCAAGGAAAATAATCTGCAAATTATCTGAACTTTACATATTTAAATTATATGTATATGGCTAATTTACATTTGTCACAAAGAAGTCACTTTGCAAGCCTTTCTGGAAATTGTGCACAGCACCAGTAGGTCTCCACATTATTGCAAACCATATTTAACACCTATCGCAGGACTGAAAAACACAAGACTTTTTTATGAAGTGATGCCATTCCTGATGCAGATGTGCAGTTTTTCACAAAAGTACTAAATGATTACTCATTAATGAAGGGGTTATTTGTCTCTTTTAACATTTTGGAGACAAGTAAAATAAATCAAATGTAATCCTTAATAACGTTATTTCATTGAAACTGAGCTACTATTTTTCATATAGGGATTTTTACCACATGACATTGAGTCTTACGTCGCTAACAAAACATACTAGAAACATACTATGAAAACGCTTTCACCATGAGGTCATTTTCTGTGTATCTGCAGGGAGCGGAACATGCAGCAGACGTACGAGGGTTTGTGCTCTGAAATCACTCGCCTCCATTCAGAGCTGAAGCACCAAACAAGCCTGATTAGGAAACTTAGGCCATTGATCAGTGAGACAAGACAAGGTGAGGCACACACACAAACATGTTGGCGAGGTACAATATTACTGGTGTGTGTTTTGTTTCATCCGCACGAATCATTCCAACCTAAACATGTGTTTGAGTCACAATAAGTGATAACTGATCAGCCTCCGTGCTCCGTTTTCACATCGGATCACCAGTTTCTCCTGCTTAGTTAGAATCCTGTCTCTATATTCCCCGATATCAATTCTTCACAGTTTAGCCCTGACATGTACCCGCAACCTCAACAGCTCAGGTTTCTTATGTCTCCTGAATAGTGATGGAACAAGTAGAAATTCCGATTTTACCCTCAGTGCCCAGGTAGTTACTTTTGTTGTACATCTCATGTCGTCTGATTGCATGTTAAATTATTTTTACTTTACCGTTTATCTAAGATATGAAATAGTCATTGCCCCCCCCCCACACACACACACACACACTGTGTTATTTGTGATAAACATGTAGCTTTCTAAACAGACATGAAACAATTAAATATCATGTGCAAAAATACAACAGTTAAATTAAATGTACCTCGTAATTTTTGTTTTCATTGCCAGTTAACGTATTCAAACCCGTTTTGAATCCGGGTGTTTCGTAGTGTCAGATTGATGGTTATTGTTTTACCTGGAGTGGAGCGGCTGGACTTTGGAAACCTTGCTTTTATACACACAAATGAAAGTGTCTGAGGCCAAAGAAAAAGGAAGGTTTTACTGCCGCCTCTCTTCAGTTAGAGGAAGGCTTTCTGAAGAAGGGCTACTTACTCAAAAGATTTCTTCTTGCTGCTCCTTGTTGCAATTTGTATTAAGGTGTGAGAAGTCTACGGAGATTATCCAAGTACTCAAACACTTTGATAAAGGACATCATAATACGGTTTGTCCCTCCTACCCCCTCCCACTGTGATGATGTATTCTACTCTAGGAGAGATTACCATTGTTGTCTATTACATCGGTGTGTCAGAAGAAGAGACCAGGAGGTGAAAATTAGAATGAAATATGGCAAGAAAATGAATCTCGGTCTATTTATTCCACTGAATAAGTGTAATCCTGTAACTTAGATGAGATGGAGAGAGGTTAGGAAAGAAAGAAAGAGTCAAAGAAGGAGGGGCGGTGGGCTATATATTGTTTCAGTCGTGTTCTGCATCTGTATTCTTGAAAGGTTTCTTCTTTTGAATCAAATCCTAGACTCAGGGGAGCCTCTCATGGAAGAGTAGCAGGGAGTGATGGATGGACAGTTTATGTGTGGATGAAAAGAGGTAAAGAAAAGGGAGTGGAGATGCTCTGATTTAAACTTTATCATTCACTCATGATGATGTGTGTTTAACATTGGATTGGTGCATGGACTTGCTTAATATGAAATTTGTGTAAGGTCAGGCATAGAGGTTTGTTAGGTTTTATTCTGGTGAGTTAAGTATGAATACTCCCTGATTCAGAGAGTTATATTAACATGGTCCAGATATCACCTGCTGCATCGTGTTACTGCTTACCTCAGTCCTCTATTCTTCCACTAGCTGGTCACGGATCGTACGGCTTTAATGAAGGCACCCCGGAATTTTTTTAATCTCTTCAGGAAATTAAGGTTCAATTCACACGTAAATAAGCACAGATAATAAGTACAGAAAGTGGCTATAGTTCAATTAAACAAATCCCTTTTCATACACATTGTCCACCAACTTATAAACCTCATCCTCAGTCGTATCAATAACTGTACCAAAGTCCTTCCTCTGTCTCATAAACCTGTTAAAGACAAGCAGTCAAGCAAACTGCAATGAAAACATAATCATAGTGTCAGAGGTGATAAACTACTGCATACTGAATATTTCTTGTTGCAGTTGTTTAAAAGTTTGACTGACCTTAATAAACAGATGTCTAATTTTATATTCTCTTTGAGGACCCTGTGAAATGTTTATTTGTGTCCCCTGGCAATATGCTACATCTTATTATCTTTACTGAGAAAGGTATTGATGGTGTGTGATTTTACCAAATAAGTTTCTCGGCCACCCAAGAACTTTAAAATATTGTTTAAAATTGTAATATGGTATACAGTTGACAAAAATATCTGTTTGAAAGAGATAGTATGTGATAAAAGACACTTGTCAGGTTGATGCTCTTCAAGATGAACTGTGTGGTTGCCTCATGTGCTCTGGTCATGTCTGGTAGGGACACCATGTCCCACTTATTACTAATACTTACTAAAATATAATCCAATAACAAACTGTAATGTTGTCCCTGGTGCTGCTGCTTCCATTACTGAAGTCTACGTGAACGGTCAGCCAACAACCTTTTCAACATTTGTCCTTCATGTTGTCCCTCCCCTTCTTTCCTTCCATCCCTCTCTTCTACTTTGTAGCTGCCTCAACAGTTCCAGTCCAGTGTTTGGATGACATGGAAAAAAAACACCATCACCCAATACTCCGGGCATCAGTGCCTCGTCCCCCCAGTGCCCCCCCACTCCCCTCTTGTTCCGGTCGCCCCTGTCCCCCCACCGCTGTCCAAACCGGCACTCTGCTGCCGGACAGTTTGAGGGAGGACAACTGGTACAATGGGCCCTGGCCCACCCAGCACTGCTCTGAAGACACTCTGGCTGGGAGTGACCCCTGCTCTGTTGCCCTGCCCCCGCCTCCACTTAACCAAGCCTCCCTAGATGACAGCTCACGCTCCTTCCCCAGTCCCCCCAAGCCCAGTGATGCCATGTTCTGGGAAGGACACTCCGCTGCCTCTAACTCATCATCCTCAATGGGAAACTACAGTCCCAGGAGCCCTCGCAATACAGAGTGGGCCAAGCCCTATTGAGTGCAGCTTCAGAAAGAGGGTTGATTTAAAAAGAGTATAATTGGGTGGAAAATAAATGAATGGAGGAATGACTTGACTTTCCAACCCTGCCACATAGCTACCACCTAACCTGCCTTAAGTTGATAAGACCACTCCTCTGGGCTGTGCTACACTGGACCTACTGGTTATGGAAACTTCATGAGGCCAGAAGAGGCCTTTTTCGAGGTAAAGACTTAGTAATTTCATTAATTTGACACCTCTGAACACCGCACAGGTGAATATATCGGACTAGGCAGAAGAAAGTTTAATGAGAGACCCTTAATGGAATCAATCGTTTGTCCATGTGTATGTCCTCGTATGCACAGCAGTTTTATATCTGTGCGTGCATCAATGCGCATCAGAGTGTGCCTGTGTGTGCAGATCAGTGTTTGGGCATGTTTCGCCCCTCTGTATCTGTATCCCATCATAATAAATCAAATAGGGCTTACAGGGCCTCCTCTTCCTCCTGTGGCCAGTGATCACTGGGGCCACAGCTGGACACGCAGTACTAGAATTTAAAGCTCTGTACTCCCTCCAATGCAAGTCTTTTTACATTGAATTGCTGTAAAGTACTCAAGGTATATAGTCCCATGTTTGTCTCATGACCGTGTGAAGGAGATGTTTAGGAATGAGGGCATGATATGTGTGGTTTTTTTTTACTATGAGAGAAAGTCGTACTGATACGGGATAAAGGATGACTTGTGTTTCAAAATGTAATTGTCACAAAATGAAATACTGAAAACTTCTTAATTGTTTTCAATCAAGTTCTTATGGAATATTATCAAAGTAGGCTGTGTATCTGTGCTTACCAAATCCTTGTTGGGATTGCAATTACAGTTTATTTCATAACAAGTAGCAGATGAAAATTTGATGCTATCTGAAATCCTCCCAGGCACCAAAAAGAGGTTGAACTGTTGACAGTTTGACACAAAGTTCCACAACTCAAACAAGCCTCCTTAAAGCTGCTTGTTAATCCCATATTCATTTCTGTCAGTACTATTATAAGACAGCATCTGTTGCGCTTTCTTTTGTCAGTTGTAAAGGGACTTATAGATGTAAGGCTGTGCATTTCTGGACGCTTTTCTGTGGACTTGTTCTTTGAAGGACTCATAGCTTAGGTTTCGTGCACTGTATTTTGGAAACCCATTTAGTTGGAAACATAAGATTCGGGGGATTTTGCATAACAATGTATTTAAACCCTGTACTGTGCTGATGTTATTCTATTACACATTTGTTATACAGTTTGAGGGGATTCTGTCTTTAATTTCAATTTTTTAAGACGAATTAATAGAAAATGAAGGGTGAACAAAAGTACAAGATATAAAGGAGGAGGACTGCGCTTATTTGTGTAAATGACATGTATATGTTGGGCTTCAGTACTCTGCCAAATGCAGTTTTGCACTCCAGACTATGTTTTGGTTATTTCTCCCCCATCCCCCAGATTTCTTATGTATAAAGGAGCTGTCTGCAATTGAGGCTATTAACCTGAAGAAATGTGAGCTGTGAATTGTTAAAAAGGTGCAGAAAGCACAAAGGCCCGTGGTTGTTGAAAAGACTTTTGTGTTCTGATAGTTATGGTCTTTTTTTTCAAACATTTTTAAGAAAATTTTATTTTACAGCAGTAATTTCATACTTCTGTAAACGATTTGCAAACCAAATGCAATGTACAGTAGATATGGATTATATTTTAGATTTACTGCACTTGAGACTGTTTGTAAATACGATCAATTAAACAAATGAAATGAAACTATTGTCCGACAGGTTGCCCTGTCACTGTTGTTATTTTATAGCAATAATGAATCTGCGGTTCTAATTAACCAACTGAGCTTTGGTGACCTAAGGTGGTTTACAGTTGAAACAGGAGCTTCTGTCTAGGCAGTATTTACATTTTCAGACATTTAGTCACAATTCCCAGGACTAATATACAGGTGAGTTGTGGGAGGGTTTAATAATCTGTTTAGAAAAAGAAAACTGATGGTTCAGCATTCATCAATTTAAATGCCAAAATGCCCAGTTCCCTCAAACATGACAACCTGCTGCTTTTAAATTTCTTTGGGTATTTGACAGACATAAAGGCTAATTATTGCTTACAGCCCAATTCAATTTCACACTTCTATCATGTCCATGTTTTTACAATGTGCAATTGGAGCACTGATTTAATTATAAGAGTACTACTCTACTCATTAATTGGTAAACAACAATTATAGAACTGATCATATACAATTACCTGCCCTTAAAATTAATTCTTGTTATCTTATATAGTACGGAAAAGATCACTCAAAACTACTCTATAAGTGTTGTCTGACGAAGACCAACAACATTTGAGAGGATATCAATGACCATCGTTCAGTTGACTCTCGATGCTCCCACATATTGAAAATCTGTCACGTCACCAATTACACCCAAATTGAGCAACAACATTTCGCTGTGCACACTGCACTGCAGGCAGGTTCATGTTTAACACTTAATTTCATCATAAATACAAGTCATTTCTGTCTGATGGTCAAAGTTTATCTAAATGCAATGAAAACACATTCGTAAGCATTTCATGCTTTTAATAATTTTGTACTGATAAATTTTACACTTTGATGACAGTGAATATTTACAAAGTCACAATAAATTGCATGTCACGTGATCACACGTTTCCATGCTTAGTGTGTTATTATTTCATCTTCTCTGAATTGTAATAGACCCCTTCTTCTGTGGATAATATTCATCACTGTAGCAGAAGCAGACGCCTCATGTTCCACACCTAAAAAGCAGGGAAGGGTTTAGGTTGTCACATGCTGGTTGGGAGTTTTTGTTTCCTGTTCTTGGTTGGGATCCCCGTCCTCAGGAACTCCAATTTCTCTTGGATGTATTCCTGCTTAC
>CAAKHC010000587.1:7535-27726 GCA_901007825.1 Macroramphosus scolopax
TGTGTCGAGCTTGGAGAGTTCATCAGATACGCTGAGCAGACTGTCCAGTGTTCCCACCTGAGGTAAGAACATAGACAGTACAGTCGTTCTTGACACTGGTGTATCTGTGACATCAAATCAAGCACAAATCATCACAAGTACTGCTTCAAAGCTTTTTAAAGTTCAGCCTGAAGATGTCCACATGAAACATTCAATGTCAACATTTTACTGATTTTGATCTCTCATAGACTTAAAGAATTGCAGCTAAAATGTGTCTACAGGCAGACAGCATTGATCACATGCAGTGAAATGGGTCAGACGGAAATTTGCCTCAAACTGTAGAGAGCAACCTGAGCTTTCATCCCTGCACTAGAGAAGGACACCAAACACCATCACCCTCCTCAACTCAACTCCACTGTACTCATAGAAACACACAAGTAACAATCACTTGTATTTCTTCTTGCTCATAGTTATTTTTGCAAAACAGATCTCACTACAAACACCACAGTGACCAGTCCATGTCTTTTGCATATAAACTCTCTATACTTTATATTATATAGGTAACATTCGTATGTACCTTCGGATAGATAAAACACAACTTCACCTACCTTGAGATCTGGAATGCAGAACTGGCAGCAGGAGGCCAGGTTAGTTTTGGCAACGATGCGCTTGAGTTTCTCGACACTGGTGGAACTGGTCTTGTCGAGTGGGACAGAAATCAACCATAAGTTTGTCATGACTCCCAGTGCTTCACATACAGACCTCTGGTTCAAATCCTCCCCACAAGAACAGTTTGGCCCTGGACAGTCTGTGATCCAGAGCAAGCAAATATGTACGTGAAGGTGAGCTGAATAACAGAGAGCATAAATAT
This sequence comes from Macroramphosus scolopax, assembly GCA_901007825.1. Taxonomy (NCBI): domain Eukaryota; kingdom Metazoa; phylum Chordata; class Actinopteri; order Syngnathiformes; family Centriscidae; genus Macroramphosus; species Macroramphosus scolopax. The sequence goes on from CAAKHC010000587.1 coordinate 8,386, forward strand.
GCTTTTAGGGTGACTTTTGTAAAAAAAAATAAAAATAAAAAAAAATTCACACTTTTTATTATTATTACTACATTATTATGTCTACCTAAAGTAAATAAAGGGCTAAACTGATTTTTAATGAATGGATTCTTACCGTGAGATTATCTTCATGAGGATGTGTGTCAGTCCCACAGAGAGTACAGAGATAGTCTGAGCAGAAGCTTCACTACAGACTGACTGACAGCCAGCCCACTGACTTCCAGGATCACAAGAAGCCTTTTCAACACTGCGAGTGATTTGAGATAATTAAAGTTCAACATAAGTGGGCAACTTCATTTGCAAAATTGTCATAGCAGTTCCCGGTTTAATTTCATGACTCGGTGTTATACTCTGATGTTGGTTTTCTTTAAATCTATATTTAATCCGATTTAATCAGTCATTGTTGTTATTTGTACATCGCATCGTATGCAGAGAATTTCTTCACTTTTACACATGCACTAACTTTACTGGGGAAACTGAAGAGTCGTAACCGGCAACCTTCAAAAAGTGTGTTCGTCGCCTTCATCCGTATTGTTTCTGATTTGTATGTCTGTTTGTGTGTGAATGGGTGACAGCAATAGGATCTATGTCTGAATTAACAAAGAAGTCATTTGTTTTAAGGAGTAAATTGGTTTATTTGATGTAATATCGCAAGGCGACATAAATTTCGATTCACGGACAATATCAATTGCGTCTGGCTATTAAGTTAGGTTACTGACATATATAGACGGGTGTGTGTGTGATTTTTCTCACTCGTGTTTAAATTTTTTGAATTGTTTAAATCCCATAACAGTTTGCAGAGAACTGTTTTGTTGTTCCTACACGGACGTAGTTCCGAAAGCTCACGTTTACTTCCTGTTTTGCACCGAGGCAAAAACGTGGATTCAGTTCAACTCGCCGGTGTGTAGTAGCAGTGTTATGTGTGACCACAGCCTTGTTGTCTCTCCAAAATGCAGATATCTAGTGTAAATGATGTGAAGATTTACAATTTAAGTCACGGAAAATCTCTTCCAGAGGTAAGAAGCACCACTTTGAATGGAACGTAGTTACTTGTATTATCTATGACATTATTGTTTGCCTTTACTTTGCTAGCTAGCGAGCATACCTCGCTGTTACCTAAATTGAAAATAATCAAAAGTACTTAACTTCGTACAAACTCGATGCATAAGTCATATACATACAGTTGAACACACAATGAAACCATTAAATCGTCCTCAACTCCATATGCAGTTATATTTAGTAACCACATCTCTTCAACCTACAGTGGTTGTCTGACCGTAAGAAGAGACAGCTACAAAAGAAAGATGTTGGTGAGTTGTCGGATACAATTACATTATTGTCAACTGTTGTATTTGCCCCTAATGCTTCTGGTATGTTTATTTCATTATTGTGTATTCTTTATTAATTAGACATCCAGCGCAGGATTGAGCTCATCCAGGACTTTGAGATGCCCACAGTGTGCACCTCCATCAAAGTGTCCAGGGATGGGCAGTACATCCTCGCAGCAGGTCAGAGAAGTTTTTGTGTTTCCTTTTTAAAAAGTGCAACTGATTGTTGTCAGTCAGATAGTTCTCCACCACTAACATCCATTGATAACTTCTTTCTCTGTACTTTGACATAATTTTAGGCACTTACAAGCCCAGGATCCGCTGTTATGACACCTACCAGCTGTCCCTGAAGTTTGAGCGCTGCCTGGATTCAGATAGTAAGTCACAATACAAACTCCTACTTGTTTTGTACAGGTTTCATATCACGGACGACTGAATTTTGATGAGTTTCTTTTTTTCTCCCTCAGTTGTGGCCTTCGACATCTTGTCGGACGACTACTCTAAGGTGGGACAATTGACTCAATATGTTTGTGTTTTGCAAATGCATCAGGTTTTCTTTCCTAAAACTTTTATTATCATTATGTCTTGTAAGTAGACACATTCGAAATGGAAATATGTTCTCAGTACAGCAGATGAATAGAGATGAGGTTTCATTTTAACATCTGTATATGATATCCGTATTCGTCTTCACTGAATATGTAAGAAATTCTCTTTGCCAATATAAAGTTGTCTCGGACTTGAAGCAATATATCAGCAAAGTATGAATTATGGAAATTGAACTCAATTCAGTTTAGGATGTTCATCACTGTACAGATGGTCAGTACGCCCCCCCATCGATGGTACAGGTTATGCTATAGAATATGATGTACTGATCTTCTGCAGCCACACAAGTTGAACATTTAACTTCAGTTGTGCTTCATGTCTTGGACGGCCTGTCTGCCATTTGCCCAGAATCTAAGCATCATTGCTTTGGCATCTTAATAAACTGCTGGTTACTGTTTTAACTGACTTTGTATATTTCCTGAATGCTCAGATGTTACCATTTTAAAATTCTATATTTGACTGTTGCGTGGTTTTGACTGCAGTTGCTCCGTTTTTCATGTAAATCTTGTTCTCCGTGCGCACACAGCTGGTGTTCCTGCACTGTGACCGTTATGTTGAGTTCCATTCCCAGCATGGTAACTACTACAAGACGCGTATTCCAAAATTTGGACGGGACTTTGCATACCACTATCCCTCCTGTGACCTCTTTTTCGTGGGGACAAGGTGAGAAAAATTTCAATTGTGAATTCTGAGGGATTCTCTCTTTCAGACATGTTGGGAAATCTTCCTTAATATGTCCTGTAGGAATACATTGGTTTGGCAACACTGTTTTTCTTTTGATTTTCAGCTCAGAGGTGTTTAGGTTGAATCTGGAACAGGGCCGCTTCCTCAACTCGCTCCAGACAGATGCTGCGTGAGTATATTTTTTCTTAGTCTTGATTCAGAACTGTCAATCTTGGCTGTAATAAGACACTAACTGGGAAAGCTGCGTTGTGTCATTGTGCTCAGCTGATGTTTCTTTTTCCTGCCTTCTCAACAGAGAGCTCAATGTGTGTGACATCAACCCCGTCCATCATTTGCTTGCCACAGGAACCTCTGAGGTAAATGCCATGGCAGGCTGTGTGTGAAATGTGGAACCGGGTTTTGCAGAGTGCAAGCTTGACAGTGGCTGTTTATTAAAAGTGTAATTTTAAATACTTAGAATATAAAAGGTCACAGAATGTCCTTACGTATGGAGGATATGAGTTATAGGCCAGGGCATCTCTAGGGCCCCACATTGCTTTATTTATAATCTGATGTATGATACATTTAACCCTCATCAAAAAGTGAAGCTCCTCAGATATGGATATTGTATTTACTAAATGTGCAGCCATGTTTAAAATTTCATTATTGCACCGTTCACATTTGTTTGAAACGGTACATTTGCACAGTTTCAGAGTTGAGCCAGTTGATCATTGTTGTTGCTATTTATAATTTCTGTCTAATCATCATAGCATTTAACCAATACTGGTTTTTGATTAGTTCAGTGTGGGAAAGAAGTACCGGGTGTGTGTTCTAACAGTTTATGGAAGAGGGTTCTGACATATTCGGATCTCTCTTTTGTCTTTGATATTTATTGGTATAGGACTTCACACACCAGCTGGGCTGAGAAATAAGCGAGGTTCATGGGTGTTAAAGTTCAAGTTTTTTAAACGGTTCCCTCTCACGTACATTTGGAGCTGCCAACTTGAAAAGTGTCCTCCTACAGATTTTTATTTGTATTGATAATGGTCATGTTAATGGTCATGTTAATATGACAAAAAAAAAAATTAGCCTTGCTGACACCAACAATTCCCCTGCATTCATGCGACTGCTTGACATGTCTGTTCTGTTACCAGGGAAAGGTCGAGTGCTGGGACCCTCGTGTCCGGAATCGGGTGGGCATGCTGGACTGCGCCCTGAGCAGCCTCACTGAAGGAACAGAGTAAGAACCAAGCTGTCTCACAGAAATGTCAAATGAATTCAGCTGATCTCAGCCTGACGATGCATGAAGCCACATGGCACTTTCTCCACTGCCTGTATCTTTGCTGCACAAAAAAAAACAAGCTGCAAGCTGTGCATCTTTCTGGTTCTCTGTCGAAGGCACCCAAATGTCCAGTTTAATCCTGACACAAAGAAGCATCAGTGTGTTAAATCTATTAGCTTTTTATGTTCATGTTATTGCTAAGTGTGATATTTTGATTGTTTTTGTTGACAGAGTACAAAGTTTGCCTTCGATTAGTGCGCTAAAGTTTAACGGCTCCCTCGCCATGGCAGTAGGCACCAGCACAGGACAGGTGAGTCAAGTCAATATTGGACCGATGATAATAATTATTGTCTTTGTGAATCATTCTGACTTCAAGGTTGAACTATCCTTAAACACTCCCTGTCACAGAATCGAATAGATTTAACAATTTGAGTCTCTTCCTCTTGTTCTGTATTGAAGGTGCTAGTGTATGACCTGCGCTCCAACCAGCCGCTGCTGGTTAAAGACCACTTCTACAATCTGCCAATCAAGTCACTAGCCTTCCACGATCAAACGGACCTGGTTGTGTCTGCTGACTCCAAGATAATAAAAATGTGGAACAAAGACAATGTAAGAATAACTGTCCTTACTGGAATATACATGGATGCTCAGTTGAATGTGTGCAAGATGTCTGCTGGTGCTGACATCACACAGAGACAGACTGGACTAATCCGTCAGCTGTCAGTCATCTCTTGTTCTTTTCCCCACAGGGAAAAGTGTTCTCCTCCATACAGCCTCAGACCAACATCAATGATGTTTGCATCTATCCTCATTCAGGTGAGAATAACTTCTACAAGATCACAAAACGTTAAACAAGAAAATGCAACCTCCGGAAGTAGAAGTACAATAAAATAAATCAAGATAGATTGCTACATTCATTATGGCAGAGTGCTCAAATCCTTGTCCTGGATTTGAGGACTTTCCTGCATGTTTTCGGTGTGTCATTGCTTTGATATACCTGATTCAGTTGAATGAGTCACCTTCAAGCTCTGCAGAAGCCTGAAAACGACCCATTCATCTGAATCAGGTGTATTCAAGCAGGCAGCTGAAATAAACAGGACATCTAGTAAATTATAAATGAAGCATGCGGAAACTACAATTAGTGGTAATAAATGCTACACACCGGTGTAAAAAGGTAATATACTGTGAAAATTGCTTGTTTATGTGTTTTTGTGTATGACCTTCTGAATCTACCTTCAAAGATAAACAGAGGTGACCATGTTAAATTAGCTGGACAGTGAACACATGCAACAATGGGACAATGATAAATGCCAAACACAGTACGCAACAGTAGAAAAATTGTCGAGTGAACTGACCTATGTATTATATAGGGATATCGTGCTATAGTTTGCTAACATTAACCACCATAGAATACTGGTCATACCAGAACAAGACAGCAAAGCTCTGCATGTGTTGGAACTGGGCCGGGGTTCGTTCATTTAAACATGCACATTGTTTTAATGTAGCAGAAAAGTGATGAAAACTATGTCCTCAAAAATATATTGAGTGCACCCTTGTCACAGCCTCTTCCGCCTCTGGGTGGCGCCATCTCCTGGTACAGTTCACACACTTTTTGACTTTTGCCGTTTTGTCTTACTGTTGCATGCAAAAGATAGTGAGCTCAAGGTTAACATGTAGTTCTCATGTGAACCAACTATTTAGAGACTTTTCGAGGTTTGGGGTTTTTAAGTTATTTCATTAAAGGAAACTTTGCTGATTTTCAGCTTTCTAACATTCCAATGCTTTGTTAATGTGCGTGATCCATGTTGTCTGCACCCAGAACTCCCTGCTCATCTGCAGGCCAAAGTCTTCCATATGACACGTTTCACGATTTGAGCAAAAGCAAATGCAACAGCCAGGTTTCTCTGGTCATGTAGCACCAATTCCAATAACATTTGCTCATATATAGCCTGGTTTTATTAAAGGTAGTAATAGTGAAACTCGTTTTAACATACTAAGTGTCAGCTTAATTTTCAAAGTGTAAGTGGACCATGAATTACAAATAATTGGAACTAAATTCAGTTTTTAAACTAAGATAAACTTTATAATATCTGCATCTTGTGTCTCCTTGACAGGTATGCTCTTCACCGCTAATGAAGATCCCAAGATGAACACATTCTACATCCCGGTGAGAGAGGAAGCCTTTAAATTCCTTAGCATTAACAATGCACGTGCAGCATTGGGCATTAGGCACACACATTCTGAACATCAGGTGCTTGGCTGACATACATTTCATAGAATGACTCACTCATGCTTTATGATGCAATGAAGGAAGTTTGGTGTTTAAGAACAAATGTGGACAAAGATCAGGGATTCACATGATTGAGGATTTGTAGGAGCAGAAAGTATGGAGTGTTTATCCCTGAGTCTGATATTCACAAGGCTGTTGGTGAATAAGTAAAGCTGCAGAAAGCCGTCAACAATGTGTCGTGTGACTGAGCTCTTACAGTTCTAGGGCACAGGTGTGTGTCCGGTAAACAGGGATTTCCTTTTTGAAAATTCCAGCCTAGGTGACTGGACTGGTGAGCTGAACGTTTGACCTTAATCTGATGGATTGATGGGGAGGGTTGTGTAAATACACTGGTTTATATATCTAACGGGCTTGAATTCACTTGGGATCAGTGGATCTGTATATCGTTGTTGCCTGTTGGGACGCTCAGGTCCAGTATCATAGATATTGGCATGAACATGTTGTTAGAATCGTCATGTACAATGTGCTTAACTGGCTCACGCTGGAAATGAATTGATGTCATTGTCTATGAAATGCAGCCTTCGCATGTCCAGACAGTGCATCCTGATTTGGAAAAGTACCTCACTTCCTGAGAGCAACTGTTTATGTGCTAGTTTATGATCTCAGGAAGCAGTGTACTTGGTCAAAGCAGGATGTGATCAAGTATCTTGTGAGCTGTTGACACCTCACACAGCCCTGATTATCTCTGGAGGACAGCTAGAAGCTTTATCTGCTCATGAGCAGTGACACTAGTGGATTCTGTGAACTTTGGACTCAAAGTGTGACTGTTACATCATCACCTTTGTAGCCTGAACATAAAACAGGCAGACGCCTTGTTTAGGCTATGACACGTGACACACATCTCTGCATTGATTCCAACTTGGTGAAATGTCAGGGTCTTTTTTTTCTGCTCAACTGTGAAGTCGTTTGCTCTTACTCTGTTTGAATAGCCACAATGGAGGAAGGGCAACGTTTGAACTTTGAGATACAGGGTAAACTAGTAGAGACTGTAAATGAGAAGTGGAGTCTGCCAACGTGATGTCACTCGTATGCTTATGGTCTAACTTTTTAAAGCCTAAAGTTTGACATTCTGGGTGTCAGCACCTTGCTATTCTGGAACCAGACATAGCCATATGTGGATGAGAGGGAGGAGCTTGTACACACGCAGTGATTTGCATTGCTACACCTCTATTCTGATTGACAGACGGCCGTGGTTCATAACTTGTCAATCGCAAGGCAGCCACATTCCAAAGCATCCCTGCTTTAGCGTCTGTTTTCCTCAGAATGGGATCATCCACAAAACGAACATCACACTGTATTGAGGAAGATTTGAAACTGGTGATTGAAGCCATATAATCATTAGTAAATATTAACCGAAGTATTAAATCAAGTCAGAAGTGGCATCATTTTCTTACACAGAGTTCTTTTATTGCAACCAGTGAAGTCATTACAAAGAATGAGCTTTCATTAGGAGTCTTCCTCATTGGTTTCACTTTTCACACCCAGAAGCCGGACCCAGACTTCATACAGTCTTCCTCTTCTCCCTCAAAATGACCTTCATTAGAAAAAATAAAGAGAGAAAAATGTTTCTGACATACAATTGGTTTTTGCTCTCCAGATCACTGCTGACAGTGTTAATGGGAACATAGTTGAGATTCCTGGTGTTATCAATATGCGGCATGGCCCTGTGTTTTCAGCATAGTACTTACTATGAAAATGACTGGTCACCAAACGGGAACATGTTGCTGTGCTGATGGATTTGCCGTATTACCAGTATTTAGTTACACATCAGTACAATTCCAAGAGCTCATTCATTTCCATTCAAAGTAGAAACATGACCTGAGGATATGGATGACTTCATGTTTGACTTGGTGTGTGTGTTTGTATTTTTAGGCACTGGGCCCAGCACCTCGATGGTGCTCCTTCCTTGATAACCTGACAGAGGAGCTGGAGGAGAGCCCCGAGAGTACAGTGTATGATGATTACAAGTTTGTCACCCGAAAGGACCTGGAAAACCTGGGTGAGAGCTTCTTACCTTCATATCGCTTCAATAACATTGTTACATGTGGGGAAAACCAGTTTTTCAGTATGTCAAAGCAGAAATATTCCAAGTTTCCCAAGCAATGCACATATTTTATGGACTATTATGCCTCAGGGTGTAAAACCGGAACTCAGCCCCAGCCCTGTCAGTTAATCTCATAACTGTGAATCTGAGTCACTTTGAGCCTCTGGGGTTAAGAGCCTCCGGGGTTGAGACATGTGGCTAGACAATCTAAAGCAGAGGCCTCGAGAACCACTGAGGCTTTAGGTAAGACAAGGCGCACATGTGGGGGTGGTAGGAAGGAGGTCTGGGGTTGTGGACTCTGGAAGGGTTGAATGAACATTGGAATGCAGGCTCAGCAGTAAAGAGATCAAATGACAAGAAGCAGAGAGGTGGTTGGCTGCAGTGGAATAAGAGAAGGGGGCTGAGCAGGGAATAGCGGTGTTGATTTACAGGAGCTGTGTAATGTGCCTCTGTTATGTAACCTTGAGGCAGTCTGGGCGGGCTGAGTAAAACACACGATGAGATCCTGGGAAGAATCCCTTTACTCCACATTCTCTATGGCCCCTCGCATTTCCACCTCTCAGTTGCTCATACACAACAAAGATCTTTTCCAAGAGTGATAGGGATCCTAAGGTCATGCACAAATTTTAATCGGTACTCCTCTGGTGACGCATTTCCTCGGGCGAAATATTTGTATATGCAATTCTGGTCAGCTGTGCAAACTCTTCCAGACGTAACAAAATGGATCTGGAATTTCACTCCCATTTTTATCTCCACGCTAACGGAAGGACAAAGCAGTTAAACATTTCCAACACACAGAAAAGGTGCTAGAATTACACAACGCAATAAACCTCACCCACGTAATGAGGTGTGGGGAATTCTGCAGTAAAAGTATCACAAGTGACGAAAAGATTAGATGTTAATGTGTGAAAGTGCTTATAAAGGGATTAGTGAGTAAAATTAACATCTGAAATTCTACATAAAGATCTTGTTTCGAAGCAAACTAACAAGATCTACTAATTCCTTCAAAAGTGCTTTCATCATGCTGATGTGTAGACGACCTGTTAAAACTAATGTTATTAATAAATATGATCCACTCTTCACTGCGCTACACTGTATCGCACTTCTTCACTATAAGTTTGCTGAAAGAAACGGGGGGTTACAATTCAGGGATTTCTGGCCTTGAATGACGTCTTATGCTGTTTCACAAAATTTTTTATATATGCTAGAGTCAGCATCTTAATAATACACCGGACACCCCGGTGTGATCCTGCTAAGCAACCAGCTGTTCTGCTCTGCACGCACAGCAACGGCAAGCTGCTCCTGTATGTTTGACAGCTACAGCATCGAAAAAATATGTCAGTTCATCGCAATGGAAGTAACACAACCCCTGGTCCACGCGCATACATCCTCCCACCTGGACTATTGCAACGTCCTCCTGGTTGGGGCACCTGCCTCTAACATCAGTTCCTTACAGCACATTCAGAATGCTGCTGCATGTCTGGTCTCCAATAGACCTATATTCTCTCACGTAACTTCCCTTCTGATCGCTTCACTCCCCATCCAAGTGTAAGACACTCGTACTGGCCTACAGGACAGATCACCTGACTGCCCCTACCGATCTCCAATACTGATATACACTGGTGACAATATCATCTAATCAATTCAAGATGTGCTTCTCACTTTTAACTGGTGTAATTTTGTATTCATTTTTTAATTGTAAGTGTTTTTCCACATTGTTAGGTTTGTCTCACCTGGTGGGCTCGTCTCTTCTGAGAGCATACATGCACGGCTTTTTCATGGACATCAGGCTGTATCACAAGGTATGGTGTCTGACTGATAAATCACGTTCTAAATAACTTATCTTAACTATTTGTTAGAGTGATCATAATATAACAGCAGACATGCTGTATAAGTATGTTGATTGTCTCAAGGACGAACAGTTAAACAGTTTTGCTGTTTGGTTTGGTCGCAGGTGAAAACCATGACCAATCCTTTCGCGTATGAGGAGTACCGCAAGGATAAGATCCGGCAAAAGATCGAGGAGTCCAGGACCCAGAGAGTTCAGGTCAAGGTGAGCGATTCAGATAAAATGTCATGATTTCATCCATGCGGTGACAACTGCATACAGGTAACTTGTTATGCTAATACCTGCATACAGACGCAGGGTGAAAGGTAGGTAGGTAGGTAGATACTTTATTTATCCCAAGGGAAATTCAAGGATGGGAACAGGAGGAAAGAGGAACAGGATATATATCGTGTCACGCCATAGCCTAAAAGTGAAGTCAATCCTGGACTGCATGAATCACTTCCATCCTAACAGAAATGATTGTAAACTCAACGTCAAAGTCACCCTCATTGTAAACCAACTGGAAGATAAGTGCAACTACGCCTTGTCCCTTCATGATCTTCAACTCACCTTTTAATACCATCATGGCGAAGTTGAACCTACTGGACATGGGCACTTGCAACTGTGTCCTTGATTTCCTAACAATGAGGCTGTTGAGGCGGTAGCCATATAACCCCATCTCAGTGAGTAGCGGCCCAACACAGGGCTATGTCCTGACCCCCAACTGTTCACCCTGCTAGACCACGATTTCACTGCCACAAACCACAGTGGGAATCTCATCTGTAAAGCAGCAGCACTGTGGATAGTTTCAGCAGCACAACGTTCTTGGAAGTGTTTCTGTCCGAAGACTTGACCTCCTCAAATCACACCACAGAAAACAGAGGGATCAAGTCTCCCCATCCCAGCAGTCATGATCCTTTATAGGGGACGTACTGAATCACCTTCTGGTAATTGCAAAAGGGACCAAACAGCAGCAACAGAACAGGATAATGAAAACAACAGGGAAGATTATTGGCTCCCATCTCTCTTTCCTGCTGGAGATTTACCACCAACGCTGCGTTGGAAGAGTCTCAAGCGTCCCACGAGACCCCATCACCCCTCCTACAGCCTGTTTTCCTTCCTGCCATCTGGAAAGGGATAACAGATACATTAGAACCAGAACAAGTAGAATGGCAGTTCTTCCCCCAGGCGGTCCGAATAAAGGAACAAATTGTTCCTGCTGCAACCGAACCTTCTCCCATCACTGACCCTCGAATACCCTAGCACTGGTCACTAACCCTGCACTCTTAATGTACCCTACCTCACTATGAACCACCTATTTAGTCATGCTTTTTATTACATCTCAGTATCGACCCTCGTGAGGAACACAGGATATATTATTCTGTTGCTGGCACTATTTGATGTACATCATCTGCTTCTGGCGTCATTATTCCAGTTATCTATATTTCTTTTGTACCCGTTAAGAAACAACATTCTATTTTTATGTTTTCAAGGACACAAAAAGAAAAAAGCCTTGAATCTTGTAAATGACAACGTGCTCTATGTTGAAACTCACAAAGTTGTTTATGTTCAAAATCTTCGTTAGGGTACGTTGTGGTAAACACGTCATGCAGGAAAATGTTTTGTATTGCTTCATATTGCCTGTGGTGCTGTGTGTGTGTGTGTGTTTGTCTAATCAAACGTGTTGCTTTGACCGAGACAGAAGCTGCCCCAAGTGAACAAGGACCTGGCCCTCAAGCTGATGGAGGAGGGTGATGATGAAGAAGAGCTGGCTTCTAGGAAAAAGAAGGGCAAGGTAGGATGACGGATGGCAAAATCAAAGTGGTTATATGTCTGTTAGTGCTCTGCATGTCACTGAGTGTATTAACTCTTTAGATTTGTCTCCGCCACAACACCGTGTCTCACAAAGTTGAGACTACACTTCATATCTTTTGTAGTCAATCCATAAATGTGATTGGTATAAGAATGTTTCCCTTTTTTAAGACAAGAGAAAAAGGAAATGAAACTTAACCCCTCAACTTCTCGAACCTTTAGGCTCTTCCCACGCTGCTGGGTGATGATCGTTTCAAGGTGATGTTCGAAAACCCAGACTATCAGGTGGACGAGCAGAGCGAGGAGTTCCGTCTGCTCAACCCCATCGTCTCCAAGGTCGGACAGAAGAGGAAGAAGAAGCTGCGTCTCCTGGCTCAGCAAGCTGCTGCTTCTCAAAAGGTGACGCTGCAATTAGCTATCACTTTTTATTTCTGCACAGGGCTGGAATCAAACGTTTGATAGTAATGTAAAAGGTAAAGAGCATCTATGTGTAACAACCCCAAGCCTAAGTACGGATTTTCATTTGTTTAAGGGAAATACAATCTTGCCCTGTCCTGTTGTGAATACAGATTACACAACCAAATTGTCCATCTATTCCTGTCAGCCTCAGTCAGACAGTATAACTAAATAGTGGCTTTACACATTTAGTTTTGGAATAGAAATATTGTGGTGTGAAATCAGTTTGCGTCTGCCAATAATCTCTCCAGACGCAGAAATCTCTATCTCTTGCTCGTAGGCCTCTGCAAGCCTTGCTATGTTTGCACATGCTATCTATTCTAGAAGTTTTTTAGGATGGGATCAGGCTTTTGAAAGAATATCATATCAATGAGCATTATATATCTATTCAGGAGGCGGAAGACGAGGAAGACGAGGTGGAGGGCCGAGCCAGCTCTGAGGAAGAAAGCTCAGACGATGACAAGAGCTGGGTGGAGGAGGTGAGAGAGCAGCGCCGGCTGCTCTGGCAGGAGGACAGAGACCGGCGGTGGCAGAAGAGGAAGGAAGCTGACCGCAACACCGTCCTGCTGGAGAGCAAGCAGTCTGGAGGGGAGGACACCGCAACCATGGCTGGGAGCAAGAAGACGAGTCACCCTCAGTTTTATCAGATTAAAACTGGGGAAGAGTTCCGCAGTTTTAACGACATGGCCCGCAAGCAGAAACTACAGAAGTATGTTCTTGGAAATGTATTAAATGGAACTTATATACGAGACATAGCTTGTGTTGTAAGATAATACAGTGTCCATGAAATCAGACTGATACTCCGATTGCTTTAGGACAAACATTGTCAAAGTCTTTAGTAAAAAAGAGTCAACAGTATCTGGCCTCTATATTGATATCAGCACACTGCAGATTTGCACTTATACTCTCTACATACACTTTATTTATACTGTTAAGTGCTCTGTAATAAAGGAACGTGTGTGTCTTCTCCCAGGGCGTCTCTGGAGGACCGTCTGAAGTTGGTGGAGAACTCTGGAACCAGCAACATAGCCGACACTGCTGTGGGCAGCAAACAGCTGACCTTTAGTCTTAAAAAGGTAAAGTGCTCATTGTTGCACCACCCTGTCACTTGTAACTCGATCCTCCTCTACATTGTATGAAGCCATTGACTAAAAATATAAACCACACAACTGTAAATCAGTGGTGAAGCCAAGAACATACATATGAGATGGTCCAATTATATTGTATATTGTATAATTATATGTGCTTTCAGAACTTTTTGGAAAGGCTTTCACAAAAGTCACAAGAAATAACTCCTGAGTCCTGTAGACACCAATGAAATTGAACACTGAAAACACACAACTATAATGACCCTAATTGGCGAAAATCCAGAGATATTTCATTAAAAAGAAAACTTACTAAAGTAGAAAAAGCAGAAATTCAGTTTTGTGACATAAAGTGGAGGGACATTGGTCATTCTTCCACATACGCCTTAAACTATTTGATCTCTTCTCTTGGTGATGGGGCAAGAGGCATCTACACAGGGTAGAAACATGTGGCAGAACCTGATCCAACATATATATTTCTGTACTCCTTTGCAGTCAGAGCAGCAGAAGAAGCAGCAGCAGGCAGAGCGGGAGCATCATGAGGAGAGGAGGAAGCTTAGGCGCTCGGCTGGACACCTTAGCAGTGCCCGTGGGAGAGGCCGGGGCGGCGGGGGAAGAGGACGAGGAAGGGGAAGAGGCCGGTACTGAGGAGGGCAGCCTAATCCTCAACTCAAGTCCCAGTCGCTCCACATCGGCAGATGTCTTGAAATATATGGGAACACTGATTTTAACTTCAAGAGACATTCAGAGACAGACTAGAGCTGCTTCTATTTCAGATCATGAATGTATGAGTTGTGTGTGAGAGAGTTTAAAAACATTTACTAATGTTCTTTGTTATATGTACTATATTGTTAAGACACCCCTCTCTTAACAATACTTACCATATATAATATTTGATACAACAACTGTCTTCTTTGTTTTTATTGCTGAAAACCACAATACACTATCAACCAAGTACCAAAATGGCTCAAATTGTTGAAATGCACTCTACAAACTAGAGCCTGCTTCCTTTGCAGCAGTTAAGCACTTACTTGCATCTGTAGTGAAGGGGGGAGGGGGGGGTATATATGAATGAGGAATGTTTTTTTCTTCCTCCAACAACTGCAGTTCTTGGAAGTGGGAGGACTGGCCATGTGTCCTTCCCATCCCCCGATGTGCTGGATGGCGTGAACCCCTCCTGGTCCATCATTGGCCTTTTTCAAAAACGTGGGAGGGAGGCGGATTTCAGCCCTCCGCGTAGCAACACCAGCCCCCAGGCACATATGAGCACATTTGAGCACATTTGATAACACCAAGCATGTTCTTTATGTCCCAGGGTTTCAGGTTTTGCAACAATATGAAAAACACCCGATTGAAGAGTCCTCTAAATTAGTTCCAAGATGTAATTACTTCTGAAAATCTCAGATTTGGAGGAGGGTTTGAAATACTCATCTTTTGCCCTTCATAATAGAGACATGTTTGAAAGTCAAGCAAATAGAGATGCCTCAATAAAAACCTGAATTGGATTAGTATTTCTGAACCTCACGCAGCCAAATCTGTCACTGACATCTGACATTCCCAGCATTACCATTACAGTCTTGTTATCCAACTCCCATAAAGAATACCAATAAGTATAATTCCCATAATGGAATCATGTTTCTATCATGGTCGAACGTTAACCTGTTCCATCATTAGATCTGGGTAGGGGTTTAACATTTAAGAATGTTTGTTGAGAGATTGCCATCAGTAGGATCCCAAGGCCCAGCCTAGTTTACCCTTGTGTTGGTGGACCAGTGATGTTAGAACAAATAAAAATCCTCTGGGAAAGTGTCATGTGTTATAGTTCTCTAATCTTGGTTTCAGGCAAATTGCCCCCTTTTCCTTTAACAATGCTTTGGCCTCACCATGACAACTGGCAATGGGACCACAGGAAGTGGGTCAACCAACATTGGCACAAAGAATAAGGAAACAAATGAAATCGCACGGAGGGGAAGAAGCCCTACTTCATACACCATACCACATAAGCCACACAGTTATATAGACTCACAAAGTACCTTGTATTATGAGATTTCACTTTAATGTGGAATTTATTGAGTCATCTTTTCCCATGTTTCATACTGCATACTCGAAGTTTTGAGTTTGTTTCCGTTGAATTGTAAACGCCAATATTGCAACAGGAGAGAAGCTTTGTCCCAGTTCTATATTACATATTGTATTTGTACATGTACTTATATGACCATATCCCAAAATAGTATAGTATTTTCGCATTTAGTATTATAGAGTTATCAGAGCTATCATTATGTCAGCATGCAATATGTGTGCGCTGAGGAATGACAATCAAAGAGCAATTTCAGGTCACTATTACAACAAAGCGAAAACCTTTTTTGTTTTTAAATTAAATTCAGTAAATTTTTGTGTTCTGTTGAGTTCCTGAAGCTGTTTCACCATTTTTCAGTCTGTTTTTATGTTGTGCAGCTCTGAGTGATTCATCCTTTTTCCTTTTTGCATTGTGCAGTGACTAAAACTTTAGGGTATTGTATACAATATACTTTATTTATTATTTTTGAATGATATAGATTCTAAACCAGCTTCGAATTAGTGTCGAATCGGAACACAGAAAGCTACATGCTAGCTTGAGCGTTGATCTGAACATGTTTACAATGACATTGCTAGCATATCGATGCTTAGCAGCAATTTAGCTTGTTAGCATGCCAACATTTGCCTGTTTATAAAGTTGTAATAAATGTGCCTTTTTTAATCAATCAACAAAACACAGTCAAATATTGGGACCACGCTGTGTACGACCAACTAGAAAAACATTAATCATCATGTCACAACAACATAAATAGGATGAGCCAAGATTTACAATTAGCTAACACCTGAACTCTCTAGCTTTAATATAAATCATGATAGAAGACTAGTTCTAACTTTCACTAGACAAATCAAAAATAATCAACAATACAGCTTTCTAACATCTTATAGCCAGGATCAAGGGTTTGGTGTCCCAAAATGACCCAGAGAAGCTCATCCATGCTTTTATCTCCAGTAGGGTGGACTTTCCTTATAGTCTTTTAACTGGTGTCAACAAGACCATTAAACAGCTGCAGCTCGTTCAGAAAGGTGCTGCAAAAGTTTTAACTGGCACTGCGAGAACAGAGCACATGACTCCAGAACTTTACAGTTGGTTACAGAATAGATTTGAAAGGGTTGCTAGTAGTCTATAAAACACAGAATGGTTTGATCCCAGAATACATAAAAGATATGCTTAAATAATATTAGGGCAAGGCCATCGCCATGGACACCAAGATAACCGGTTCAAATCTCTATTCCTTCCATTCCATTCTAAACTCCTGTTCCATTCAAGCTTGCATTCTTCAGAACATTTGAATGTGATTATACAGAGGCGGTACAGTGTTTTCCTTATCTACACACAACAGCTGGAACAACGCCTTCTGCCACCGCCTTCAACAAACAGCAAACATACATAAAGACGGTTTGGGAGACGATCAGAGTAGAGAAATTTTTTTATTTATATTTTGATGTCAATATATTGACAGGAGTATTTTGAACTTTTTTGAAAATATGGTATGTCCACTGGTATGTGTAATTACTGCCCTGGTGTAGGGCTTTAAGTTCCATGGACTCAGGTCTCCTAGGAGAGCCCACAGTCCAAACTAAATGGCAGAGCAGCATTGAGCTGTTATGCTGCAAGCAACTGGAACAAACTGAAGTAATTTTAAGTAATCTGAATTTGTCTAGAGCTGCAATCAGCTGCCAATGAGGGCTGAGGGCTGTGGGTCAGACGGAAGACAGGGCTCCTTAGGAACAGTAATCCACCTAACAAGATGGTCGGCCTTAACTAACAAGGTTAACATCATCAGCTGCCCATCAATGTGGGTCAGGTTCTACATTGAGCTGTGGAAGTTGAGATGAGGGAACGTGAGGAGGATGCACATGAAAGAGATTTGAAATGGCGATACAAGGCATTTAACCTGGACACAGGTTCATGTTTGGTTGTTCACAGGTTTCTGGCCGATGCAGAATGTACGGTTTTGCTGGCTAAACTTAGTTGTTACCTTTTATTTTACAGCTTTATGTTGACGCGTTCTACATGAATCAATAAAGAAACATAAAGTACATGTCTGTACGTTTAAGTGATCAATAATCAGCACATTCGTATCATTATACTGTATATTCCCGTCCTTGTTTCTCTTTCAAGACTGAAACTGTCCCTCCATGACTTTCTGAGCTCTTTCCAATAACGGCCTCCTTAATGTTCATGCAGCCTCACAGGAGTGCAAAGTAGCAGCATCCACATTGCCTCACGGTCTAAGACCTGTTAACTCTTTCGCCCTGTTATGTCTTTGCATCTTTTAACTTTAAAACAGCATGGTGCAGCAAAATTTCTTCATTTGCTGATCTGTTTTTTACGATGTTGGTCTGTCCGTTATTAGGATTACACAAAAACACTAAAACAATTTTCACAGAGCTTGTTAGGGGGGAGAAGAATGGGCCAAGGAAGAAACCATTACATTTTGGAGCACATCTGTTTGACTTAGCAAAAAAATGCATTTTTTAAATTAGTGCTTGCTCTCAGATGGCCAATCCGTCATCAGGATTACACAAAAACTAGCCTCTCCTGAGTGGAACTCTAGACAAGCCTTATTTATGAAAACCTTTCTTATACTTATGCCAACATGTCCCGACATACAGTATGTGATGGTTTCAGTCGAGGAGTTGCATATAATAGATGGGTATGTTATTGTCTGTACGCTCTCTATAATGATAAGTGTATTTCTAGTTATAAGTGGAATGTATGCCCTGCCTACCTAAACTAGATCCCTGACATTTTTTCAGGAAACTCATCTAAAATTCATTCACTGCATCAAAAGTAGAGCTGCACAGGCCTGAAACAGCAATTATCCAGAGGTCACCAAACTTGATTAGGTCAGCTGAGGACACTTCCACTCCAACCACATACCTTTGCATGCCAACATTCTACAACTTTGTAGACCTCTTTAGGTCCATTGGTTTGCTATTTTTCTTCTACTTCTTTCATCCGACGTTCTTTCAGAGAGAAGCAGTAAGCCTTCACTTCAAGCTGTGTCTTTTACTTCCCAAAGGATCAAAGGAGGAAAATGTGCTGATGCAGGCTGTTCACCGAGCTTCAGGCCAACCCAGGACAGCACAAAAGATGTTCCAGGGAAAATCGCGATCACTTTGTCACCACACTGCCAAGCGAACCAACTGTGTGCAACTCAACCTTGAAATAAGAAGGAATGATGAGTCAGCAGAGGGCCAGATTAAACACTCTCATCTCTCCCAGGGCAAGCAGGGCAGCTGTATGCTCAAATGCTGATTTAAATATAAGGGAGTTTTTCATTATCCAATTTTGCCTAATTTCCCTTTCACAAATTTAAGTGTAATTTAAATGCTTAACGGATGCAGGGCAAGCTGAAATAAAATTGGATGGATGAGTTTTCCTGAATAATAAGTGGATTTTTTAAGAATATCTATTTCTTTTAATCTGATCCAATTGATGGTAAAACTGCTCTTCCAACCATTGCTGACTAGCTGCTGCAACAGGCCAGATGTTACAGGATACTACAATCCTTGGAATGGCTTGTGTGACAGGAAGCTGTAGCATTCTTGCTTGATTACTATCTCCATTTAATTACTACTAAAGTCAACAATTGCAATATAATGTAAAACAACTTAAACTGTGCCTGGCTGTGTGATTCAATGGTTTTGATACAGTCCAAACCTCTGGTCAAGTCTGCTTGGTCATCAAAACTTTAAGTCGATTAAATTATCACGTTGCCAACATGTTGCAGGCTCGTCCCATCAGAGTCAGTCGGTCTATTTTGAGATGACAAATGGACCAGAGTCAAACTAGGCAAGTAACACCACAGGTACCTTCTGCTTGGATAGACACAAAGCCAGGCTGGCACAC
>CAAKHC010000587.1:28778-46864 GCA_901007825.1 Macroramphosus scolopax
AACTATGAACTAGGAGCCAACCAAGAAGTTTTGAGTACTACAAAGATGCAGTAATACTCATGCACACCCTTACACTGCACTGTATCTTGTGGGTGGCCAATAACAATCATCGTCCTTGTCTTATGTGTGGGGGTCGAGCCACAATGGTCCACAGTAATGATAACAGAAAGTCCACACAGAGTGAGAAATAGACATTACAAAAGAAGGAGAGGGGAGGGTGTGAAGGACAGGGCAGTAGACATTTGGGGGAAGAGACGCGAAAGGAGAAACAAAAGGAAAGTAGCTGGTGGACAAAGGAGAAACAATCTATCTGTGGTTTGCAATGCAATAAATTTGAAGTATTATGTGATCTTGTGATTTGGATGGAGCTGATAAACATCTGTTGAAAATGAATTAGCCCCCAAGTGTGGGCGCACTTCCTGTCTACTAGCCATGTGTCTGCATAGGAGGTGACGCCAGCAACAAGTTCAGAAACAGGGTAGGACCCTAAGGTACGCAATGTATGAAAACGATTTACAAATGGTGTCAACATATCAATATGTCCCCTTTTTCACATGTCATTTTGGACTTGGTCTAAAAGGTCTGTGCTTTTAACTCTTTGATCATTAAACAACTTGGAAGAATGACATCATTCAGCAACGTTTTGAATGTGTAAAGAAAAGAATGCCATCTTAATTGCTGCCTCAGGATCTGGGAATGACATTAAATTAAGCCCACAGATCTGCGGTCCTCATGAAACCCTACAGTTTCTTGTTAGTGCCTTGGAAGTTATGCCTGTGCAATGTTTCCATATCTACTGTTGGGTCACAATAACCAAATTTGTCCTTTTCTTCCATTTGGTAACGTCTGCCTTGCTAATCAAATGTCTATGAAAGCAACATTTGGACTGGTTTTGCAGTAAGTGGGGAATCTCTTAGGGCAGAGTTGTTAGGGGTTTTGTTTAAAGAGCCTTCAACTGCATGGAAGTATGACGACTTTAAATAATCCTGGCCACCATTTTCGGTGGTTTGCTGTCGTATATTTCCAATCCAGTCAAGCAATTATTTTACAAACTTGGACAAGGATAAAGGATTAAGCCTAAATGTCACTCTGAATGCACTGCAGGGTGCATTAATACATGTCACATGGTATTGCCCCAAAGTACAGGTCATCTGGACATCATTTCCTTGTTGTATCTAGAGAATTATTGGTCAAGAAGTCCCCTTTTGCATTTCTTTATTTCTGCTGGGGGACCTGACCCCTTCAGGGACACAATTTCCTCTATTAGTACGGATTGGGTCCAGAACACTGTCATGTTCAGTAGGAAACCTTTTGTCCATGATTTGAAGCCAGCTCACGCACCATCAATTCGTCCTATTGCAGTAACGGGTCTGCTTGTTGCAGTATAGGTCAAACATCTGGACCGACGTGTCAACAGATGGGACAGGAGCCAAACTAAAAACTGATGACGGTTTCAGTTATTGTTGGTCGTCTTTATCTTGATTGTGTATGTTCACATATTCATTTTTCTGATACGTTTGTTTTTTTTAATTTTTGAGTCTAAAAAAATGGTGTGACGTCGTGGTTGACAGCTCTTACCATCAGTTAGTGAGGCATTTATGGACTATTGTTCTGGATTGTAGATAAGAGAGCTAAGAGGAAATGTAACACTTACTGTCTATAATGGTGGTTGTGAGCTGTAAACTGTCAGGGTAAGTTGTTCTGCAGTAAAACATAAATCCTGACTAAGTCGGGCGGGACAGCAATGCCGAGGCTTCAATCCCAGATCACTAGTGCACTCTTGTTCCAAATGACACTGGCGCACTACGGCAGCAGCTGGGATATTTTTTGTACTGTGGGAGGAAGTGGAGGTTCAGTGTCCAAATATAATTTACAGTGTGTGTGCAGTATATACACAGTTCCTTTATCTTTGTTTCATGTCTGTTTATGTGTCTATCTTTTTTGAAATTCAATAAACTGTTATGTACAAGAAAAAGAACTTGGACACGGATATATCTAGATAAGAATGTTCCACTACCTTAAGTAATAATCACTGATGTTTTAATTATTGATAAATGGAGTACATAGCTGTTTGATTTATGCACTTGTGTTGGCAGCTTGCTATGTCTAAGTCATCTTGTCTTCTCTTTTAAACTCATAATTCAGGTCAAGAGCCTTTGCGTGAGCCCGGGCATGACTGTATAATCAGTCGGTGCCAGCAGACTGTTGCTCTTTGCCAATGTGACTGAGAATGTCTGGGATTAACACAAATACAACACAAGTTGCTTCAGTCACAGCTGGCCTGCTTTGTTCATCACTGTTATCATCGTCATCATCATCATCATGATTTCACTTAGATTTTGGCCTGCAATATCTTCATTAAGGGAAAAACAGTTGTAACTATCAGTCACTTCGCCAGTTTGATAAAAAAAATCTCAACACATTTATATTGGTTGTTTTATATAGGGGGACCTAACCTGCAGGGAGTGTGGAGTCTATTGTAAAAATAAAAGGAGCTAATTAGATCCACTAAAACATTACAAAATTCTCCAACACATGGATTACATTTTAATCTACACATTAATTTTTCATCAACGATAGCAGAATACATCCATGATGTTGATTGAATGTACAACTGATTAACTTTCCAGGTAACTTCGAGGTAATAGCCAATGATAGTGATTGATTGATTATCAATATGTAAAGTTGACATAGGATTATTATTACATTTACTACGTATCATTTCAGACAGACGTGCATTGTTTCCTGTTTATAGCAACGCATGTTTAATATATTAAATTATCTTTGGAGAGAATTGTCTCCCTATTCATTTATAAATATAATGTGTAACATATGACTCTGGTTTTATGTCCAATTTATTGTTCTTCAATTCTTAATTCTAATTATAAAGTCTGATAAGCACTGTCTTTCTAGTATTTCATCAAATGAAAAAACATAAAAGAAGACTTTTTAAAGTGTTCAAATCTTTTTTTTCAGGAAGGAAAGAAAACCTGAGAAAAGAACAGGGTCGAGTTTTGCATGAAAAGTACAAACTAGGGCTGCAGTAGATCTGCAAGAGACTCTTTTAATGGTGGCCAGGCAGCTTTGTCTACACCACAATGTAGAGACAAGCCTTAAGTTATTCACCAAAAGGAGACCGGTTTGAACTGGCTGCTACGTCTCGCAGTCTTGTGTGTATGGACTGTAGTTTCTAGCGGTTCTTGTCTGTCTGTCTGTCTGTCTGTCTGTCTGTCTATCTGTCTGTCTTTCTTCAACCATGTGGATGTGGATGAGATGACAAGACTAAACCGGTTCTTACGTGGATGGGAGGCCGGTTTCAGCTGGCTGCGTTTCCGTGGTAACGGTCTCTCTATAAATAATGTGGGGTTCCTTCGCCGGCTTCCACTTCATTTGCAATCTTGTTGGAGAGCTGGCACCTCCAGTAACGGACTCCATTGTGAAGAGGAACTGCACTTTTCTTTTATCCCAGCACTCTTGTCTAATGGACAAACTCTTTGTAAATGCTTTTTAAGGTGAGTTTGGATGTTTTCTCTTTTGCTCTCTGATCTTAGAACATACATTTAATACAGTTTGTTAAGCTTAGCTAGCTGGCTGGTTTGGCGCGTGGAAAATGAAAATGATGAAATCTAACAATAAAACGTAAGGGTATTTTGCTTTTTTCATCAAACATGATCAAAATTGAACCAAAATCATATGTTAACTAAAATGCAGTAACAACGTGACCGGTGTAACAGTTAACACACGGTAGGTTTGCTTGCTAACTTCAAGGATTTATGAATGAAACTAGCTAACTGAGATAACCGCATTACGTGATGGAGCATGTGATGTAACTTCTCATGGACGCAGACTTCTATGTGTTAACGTTATGGTGACCATTTTGTTGAACTGGCTGTGGATGTATGTAAGGTATTTATTAGTCACTTGAAAATCTATATCGCCTCATGGCATGAAGAGCTTTAACCGGAATCGGCGTACCGATGTGGGCTGGGCACCATTAGTCAGCCCCTGATTGGTTCTTTTCCATTCCATTATTTTAAGGCGAAGGCGGTTCTTCGCTCTAATTGGTGTACATCATTCCTAGGCGGGGATTAAATGTGTGGCTTCCAATTACTTTTTTTTCTTGTGTGCAGATGGTGTCACGTTGTCATGACAAATTTGAAAAATTATGACGACTTAGTTTTCTCGATTTTAAGATATAATTTGATATTTAATTGATTTTATATATATGAACTAATGAACTCATTGTAGCTCAGAACGGATTTTTATGATACTTGTATTCAAAACCTAAGCTGTAAATTCAAACTTTTTTTTTTTTACGTTTTAATCACTATCAAAAAATGAATTTAAGATTGAACCTATAGACTTTACTGAGTGTTTTATGTATTGGTTCAAGCTTTGAACTTGAACCAATACATAATAAAAATGCTGCTTTATATCAATACTGTCAAATGCCTCTATTACAGAATCAACACTCTAGGAGAACTCACACTGGCTACTCAGCAGGCCCTGGCCTTGAGTCTTATCTAAAGGGGTTTAACTTCACTGGTGAGCCACCTTGGCCTCTCTACACCTGAGAATCAACGACAAAAAATTCTATCGCTTTCGTATCCAAGTAAGTGTCATAATGTATAATTACAGCTTAGTTCAAATTGTATTGTCAAGTTATACAGATAATAGTTTAACGAAATACTTATACTTACTCATATTACATGAACAGACAAGACTGTTCGATGGATAGATGTAATCTCATGAACATATCACCACTCATTCTTCCAGTTTACTAGTGACCAATCAAAAGGACTCTTGTAACCATGAGCACACCACCTCATACCGAGTTTGAATTCTCCTTCCTGGAGGAGGGTTTTTCTGCCCGGGATATTGTGGAACAAAAGATCAATGAGTCATCCGTCACGGTAAGATTCCATTCAAGTGTCGAAACTCTTGCACAATCTATATTGTAGATAATATAGTGTGTATATTTCTGTTGCAACAGTGTTTGTAAAACCATGGTAACGGTTTTATTTTTCCCTCTTTTCATTACAGGATGAAAGGGATGCCTTCTATGTCTGTGACTTGGGTGACATCTTGAAGAAACACCTGCACTGGGTTAGGGCCCTTCCTCGTGTTACTCCTTTCTATGCCATCAAATGTAATGACAGCCGGGCTGTAGTTGCCACACTGGCATCATTGGGAACTGGCTTTGACTGTGCAAGCAAGGTGAGTGTTAAGGAACGCCCAGAGCAATAAGTGATCAGACTAATGCAATACAAACATCTGGTTGTCAAGTGCTGAGCTGGCATTGGCATATCATTTGTTTTTAAATTGGCATTTTTGTTTTACTGTTGCCATTGTCCCCCTCTAGACTGAGATTCAGCTGGTTCAGTCTCTGGGAGTGGATCCAAGCCGAATTATCTATGCCAACCCCTGCAAGCAGGCTTCTCAGATCAGATATGCATCTGCCCATGGGGTCCAGATGATGACCTTTGATAGCGAGGTGGAACTGATGAAAGTGGCTCGCTGTCATGAAAATGCCAAGTAAGGCTCTTTGCAGCAGGCTTGTCATTACTACTCATAGTATGAGGACTTCAGAATTAGTTGCTTTCTCTTTATGTGCAATCCACTAACTTAGTTTTGCTTCCCAGGCTGGTGCTGCGCATTGCCACAGATGACTCAAAGGCAGTGTGTCGCCTGAGTGTTAAGTTTGGGGCCCAACTTAAATCTTGTCGGGGTCTCCTTGAGCGGGCCAAGGAACTGGGCCTGGAGGTGATGGGCGTTAGCTTCCACGTTGGCAGTGGCTGCAGTGACGCAGAGGCCTACATGCAGGCTATCACAGATGCTCGCTATGTCTTTGATATGGGGGTGAGTTGTGACTAAAATACACATGCGTCTGTAATTTGTGTTTTTTTGTTATTCAAAGAAAGTAAACTACTTGTTTTATTTTCCCCTCCATTAGGACGAGCTGGGCTTCAACATGAGTCTTTTGGACATTGGAGGTGGTTTCCCCGGTTCAGACGATTGTAAACTTAAATTTGAAGAGGTATGTCCATTTCTTGAGTCAAGTAATGTCTTGTTGGCTAAATGTCCTTTGGAAATTTTTGTTAGATAAAACGATGTAGTTCAGCCTTTGTATATTTAAGTGGTGAGTCAGTCGTACCAGTAGTGCTGACTTTCTTTAGTCATAATTACACATTAAACTCTTTTCCCCTCCACACTAGATCACAGCCGTAATCAACCGAGCCCTGGATAAGTATTTCCCTACTGACAGTGGCATTAAGATCATTGCTGAGCCGGGGCGCTTTTACGTGGCATCTGCTTACACACTGGTTGTCAATATCATTGCCAAGAAGGTCATCATGGATGAGGATTCAGGCTCTGAAGGTAAGGTCTTTTTTCCTTCCTTTTTATACCACAATTTGAGATAAATGCTGTATTCTCAAAGCAGACCCATCATTTGAAATGTTTCTCAGTAGTGATATGGGTAATTTATGCTTTCATGACAGATGAAGACGAAGGGCTCTGTGACAGGACCCTGATGTACTATGTCAACGATGGCGTGTATGGATCCTTCAATTGTTTGTATTATGACCACGCTCTTTGTCTGCCAACTCTGCCTAAGGTAATTTGAATTTGAGGAAATAAATGGGACCTTAAATTTGAAATTGGAAGCAAACTGATGGTTTGATTTTTTTTTTTTAATAGCTGCCAAAGCCAGATGAAGTCATGTATCCCTGCAGCATCTGGGGTCCAACATGTGATGGCCTTGATCGCATTGTCGAGCAGTGTGATTTGCCCGACATGCTCGTGGGTGACTGGCTGATTTTTGAGAACATGGGTGCTTACACCGTGTCCGCCTCCTCCACCTTCAATGGCTTCCAAAAACCTGACATCCACTATGTTGTTTCCCGCCCGGCATGGTGAGTTTATGTCCCTGGAGCATTAAGTAGCAGCTTTAAATCTACTGTGTTCCTGCAGTCTGTTACACTACCTGTGTTTTCTTTTCCAGGAAACATGTGCAGCAGATTTGTTCCCAGGGCCTGCCAGCTCCTGCCGAGTCCTGCCTGTCTGAAGTGCCAGCCTGCTGTGGCCAAGAGAGCAGCTTGGAGATGCCCACTCAGCCCTCCCAAGCCCATGTGGTTTAAACACATGCTGTACCTTGCAGCAGTAGTTAGCAGATTTAGCAGCCTTTGCCATTAATTTTTTTTGCATGTTTTTTTTTTCCTCTTCCACCCAATTGTTTGTGGAAATCCTTGGCCAGTTACTTGATGAGAGAAAGAGGAGTATGTTGCACAAATGTCAGTGTTCTTGGTTTAAGCTGGGATCAACCCTCAATGAAATGAGGCTGAATCATACTCTAAGTGTCTCTGTGGGTTCAGGCACACTGTAGCAGGGCAACTCCGTACGTGAACAAAATAACTCTACTGAATATTGTCTATTTAATGAAGGACAAACTGTAGCAATAGTCTAAGAGTTGACAAATTAATATGTATGGTATTAATGTAATAAAAACTGGAATAATTCTATTAGGAAAAGCTACTCAACTGTTGTACCTCAAAGCCCTGTTAACAGCTAAATTCACATCCCAAGCTCGTAACTCTTAAAGAGGTGGTTGGAGAGGTGATTTAAATCTTTAAAAATGGCTGCTATGTTTATATTTAAGTTTTTCCATGATCTCCACTTCTGTTAAGAACTCCTTAAGTGTTAATCATCAAGATTTTAACTTGTGAAAAAGACACTATTCTCCAGTTGTTGTCATTCCAATGCAATTTTTAAAAATGTAGACATACACACAGAGCATCACATATTAATTATGTATACATCCATCACTCTACATGTTAAAACACTATACAGAGGATTATTCCGTACTTGAATGGATTTACCATGTCAAACAGACTTACACGTGACATGTTGGCTCTTAGTGTCAAGCGTGTACCTTTTTTCCAGGTCACTTAACACCACATGTGCCAGCACATAAAAAGCAAATCTTCATGATTAACACTTATCCATGGGGATTCAAGATGTAGACTGCTCCTCTTCTCTCGTCAGGTTTATTTTGTTTTATTTTCGAGAAAAGGCAAGAGGTCTGTTCATGTTAAGAAGCAGGGTTTAACCGTACATTAAATTGGATACGAAAGAGATGGGATTGCAAGTTCATAATGCTTTCCTATGGAAACTCTCTGAATTTTTGTATTTTTTTAATAAATAAAACCGGTGCAGAGCTGAATTATGATTGTTGTGTGTTTTGTACATGGGAGAGGTGCTAACACATGCTGTCTTAAAAGAAGCCATACGAAAGATGTCTCATGAGCTCCATCTAGTGTTTGAAGGAGGAACTGTTTAATCAGTGACATTCTCAACTAAAGGGCTTTCAATAATAATACCAGAGGCTTTCCTCACCACTCAACTGCTTCAAAAACATGCCAAACAGTAATACATTAATAACTGCAGACAGTATAGTTAATATCCACTACTTATATTTAGTGCCCCTTGCATGAATACATGTTTTACAAGTAGTACATATCTACCTTTGTAATTAGTGGCATTACTCCATAAGTATTGTTTAACTCGTGAAATTGTTGGCTTTATATTTTTACTTGGTCACATTTAAAGCTTTAAGTAGGTCAACTCAACAAATTGGTTAATAAATAGTGCGAACTGGCTTTTTGCCATTACATAAAATACTGCAGTATTAAAAGTAAACAGCTAAACATATATGTCCTATTAAGCTACAGATCGTACAAAAGTGTTCACATAAAGGTCCAACTTAATTTTTTATGAATACTTAAATAAAAACTAGACATTATGATCAGTAATTTATATGTTTGTTAATAAGACAGATGAAATTAAATACGATTTTCTGAGTACCATCCCTGTAAGACAATAATGATAAAAGAAGTACACAGAAAAAAGGTCAACGCATATGAAATAAAGATGGGTCGACAGAGCAATAACTCGTTATGCTCTGCTCAGTTTGATAGATTCTTGGAGGGAATAAATCTCCCTGGTCGTTCAGCAGTTGGAGCGCGGCTCTGATGACCAAGGTGACACATACACATGTGGTGTAGATGTCATATCCAACACTGATGTTTGATAGAAAACTTGTCATGCATTGGTTAATTTCCCTAATGGTATATATCATCACAGCACAGATTAAATTTGTTTTATAATTTCAGTAAGGTCAAACTTATCTGCTACAGGCCGAGGCTCTCTGGTTATCTGCCCCTCTCTCGCAAGTGTGAACAGATTCCTGGATAAAAGCTCTTATATACCAGGTAGAATCATGTCAGACACATTCTGTGACTTTATGCAAAACACGTGCCCTTACTCAAACATCTTCCAGAGAACTCAACTGGAACAAGGACAAGGTGATATGACCTTCACATAGAACTGGACTCATTAAGTTTCAGTAATGATCTCTTATCTTTAGTTGAGAAACTGGATTAGACAAATCTGATTTCAGAATTCAGATACGTCAAGGTTCTTGTACTATTCTATTATCATTAACATGGAGTAAAATACAGTCTGATGATCCTGGTCTCTGTTAAACCATTACATCAGGCGAGCGATGATACAGTAGATACTGTCATTTCTTGAATGGCTATTGATCAGACTTGCCAGTAGAGGTCAGGATTGTACAACGTCTAATTCAGTCATGAAGAAAACGTTTAGAATAATTATTTATCTTGGTCGATTGAAAAACAATCTGTCCATACAATACATGAACAATCTGAAACTAGTCTAGGCCTCTTCAAACTTTGACAAAGACAAAGATCCAATCATTTATTCCTAATTACAGGAAAAATATAACTAAGGAAAATGTGGGCCATGTCCAGCTGACCTGCTGCACTGAATGCTATACTCACAATTAAAGGAGCACTGACATATTTACACAGGTTAAGGTTACTTGTCAGGAGGAGCACTACTACTGTGAAACAAGAAATATATCTATATTTAGTGGACAGGGGATATTTTGAAAGACCCTATTGAGCTGCACTATGGGAAGCTTTTAAATTCATACAAGGTACTGAAAATCAGGGTAGCACTGCCTCTACCTTACTATTTTATACTCTCCTTTTCGTGTGTCTTTCTATATAACAATAATAATAATAATAAAAACAACAACAACAGTAACAATAATAATAATAATGATAATAATAATAATAATCATCATAATAATTATTCCATATTTAGACTGAATATATTCAGAAATTAAAAACTCTTAAAAGAATACGTTACTCATCAAATAAATCTTCATTAGTATTAACATCATTTCAGAATGTAATCAAGTCCTGATATCACTCCAAAAATAAATTTAAGTCTGCATTTCTATTGCAGATTATAGGCAACTAAAATTAACTGGTCCTGATTTGTGCACCTTCTGTAGAGCTTCCTGACAACATTCCTGTACCGGGTCTCTGGTTCCGCCCTGCGGCTCGGGGACTCATCATATAAAAACACGACAGCCAGCTGTGGTGGATCCCAGAGGAGGACGGGAACAGCAACAGGCGACATGAGTTCATTAATCTGGGGATTGACCTGCTTCGTTGGCCTCCTGGCTGCGGGAACTCTGGGATCTCCCTCTCAGTTTGGGTCCCGCCGCCAGCAGATCCACTCCATCAGTCCCCTGATCCCCCGAGTGTCACCGCAGGTCTCCCCGAGGCTCCACGAGCGCGTTGGAGAGATCAAATCCATCGAACAAACCTCAGAAGAAGTATCAAGTTCAGAAGGTTTGCAGGAGATCCAGCTGGGTGTTGCCAACGTCCGGACCATCCAGCAGCAGGGCGCCCGGTCAGTATCCAACCCCCAGCTGACGCAGGAGAGAGGGACAAGTGGCCCCGCAGGTCGGTTCATACATCTTACCGTTTCATGTATTGTGCATGTGCGTTCTGTGGATGCTGCAACAACCTCCTATTGCCAAGTGTTTGTTTACCACTTGTCATGATTTGAACACATTTGCAAAGTTGTGAAATGTGGCGCAAAAGCACTATTTCTGGATCTGACTATAACACTCTTTCTTATATTTCGTCTTTTAAATCTAATTTATATGCTTTTTTGGAATGCATGTCTGTCTGTGTGCAGTCAGTGTCGCCCCAATGTGTGCCTCTCATACATTCCCAAAGCATTCCAGTCACAAAGATGAGCATCAACGTTTTCTGTTCTGTTCTCAGGTTATTTTATAACACAAAACGATCCTGTCCAACAGATAGAAAAAAAATTTGAACCTGTTGCTCAACTTGCAACTATCCAGGTAGCCACAAATTACTTCTGTACTTAGTTTTGTGTGAATAAAAAAAATGTAAACACATGATGTTTGCAGGAAAATAGTAAACCTAACATTAAATTAGACGTTTATATTACTGCAATGAGTAGTCAATGGTCAGATCAACAGTAAATCATTCTGCCTGTATGACAGTTAACTGAAAAGCTCATTAAATTGTCAGAAATAATAGATAATAACTACCATGTTTCTGTATTTTCTTGTCATGAATAGATTCAGTGATGAGTCAGATTGATCATAAGTTGCAACCCTCCTAACTAATAA
Source organism: Macroramphosus scolopax (assembly GCA_901007825.1). NCBI lineage: Eukaryota > Metazoa > Chordata > Actinopteri > Syngnathiformes > Centriscidae > Macroramphosus > Macroramphosus scolopax. The sequence goes on from CAAKHC010000587.1 coordinate 40,318, forward strand.
TATATTTTTAAATTCCAAATGCTGCACAGACTTGTCATGTTCGCCTACTATTTTTGGAATTTGGAAAGAATGGTGCAACTTCGGAAATGTGCAGCTGTTAGTTTTTGCCAGGCTATATATCATATAAAAGTAGGGGAGCATGCAGATTAGTTAAATATACAGTATAAATGTCCTCTCTCTAAAAAGCTTTTCCTCTCTGTGCCGCCCGTGGAAAGTTTTCTCAAGCCCTTATGCATGCCCGTCTTTTTTTCATCTCACATTGCTTCAACCAAAGCGGCCACTGCTCTACTGCTCTAACCCCCCGGCCTTTTCCCTCTCTCTTGCCAAAAGCTGGTGGCACTAATTCCAGGTTTTATCGCTATCAGCCCAACTATCGCCAGCCGCTTTCACAGCTGCAACACAAAACAGTACCATATGCATCTTGGCAGCCTGCTCGGCGTCCAAGCGCCTCTTCTGCATCCATTAGAACTAGCACAGGTACTGAACAATAGCCATAAACTACAATTCTTCACTTGAAAGACATGTTCGAAAACTTTACTGGCCAATTTTAAGATGTTGTAGACCTGTGAAAATATTTAATTTGATCCATAATCTGTGTAAGATATGGTATTTCTACAGAAAAATGTCATACATGACTTCTCTTCTTCCTCCCTCATGGAAAATGTGTAAATCCATTTGATAGCATATAAAAGTGTAGCTGCTGGGCGTGAGCACATTTCTCTGATACAACCACTGGAAAAGATAAAAGACCGCTGATATTGAAGTTAGAAATGAAATCTTGTTGAAATCAAGGAAAGTACTTTCATTGCCAGTTTGTGCTGCGTCATGCTGTTCAGAATACGCTCTCATGACTAGATGTAATGGTATTAACTGGCGTGAGAAATGTATTCAGGCCAGATTACATTCAAGTTTTTTAAGCAAGTTTAAAGGTACAGATTTAAGGACCCCAAAAGCTGAGTTCTCTCATATTGTTCTTTACAGTGACGAGCACTGTGCTGGCTGGAAATATGCTATGAGGAGATAATCTAGCAAATTCTGGATATATATTTCTAACCATTTAACACCTGCAGTAAGTGAGGCTTGTATACTAACCAATTAAAGTTTAATGTATCTGTCGCTTATATTTAATTAAATGACATAGACAGTAAGAAGGAGAAATGTGTGTTTCTGATTTCCAGATGATTACAGTCATGTTATTTTAATTATACATGTTAGAAATACCTTTTCAACTATCCATCTATTATTTACAGCAACCGGATCAAACTGCAGGAATCAGCCTGTAGACCTGGTCTTCATCATAGACAGCTCCCGCAGCGTGCGCCCTGCTGAGTTTGAAAAGGCCAAGGAACTCCTGCAAGACATGGTAGACAGCCTGGAGGTCGGCCCAGATACCACCCGAGTAGGCCTTGTAAATTATGCCAGCACAGTCAAGATCGAGTTCCTCCTGAACACCTATTTTGACAAGGCCGCCCTGAAGCAGGCACTGGCCCGTGTGGAGCCTCTGTCTTCAGGCACCATGACAGGCGTGGCCATCAAGGCTGCCATGGAGAAAGTTTTCATCACAGAGGAAGGGGCCCGACCAAGCTCCATGAACATCGCCAAAGTCGCCATCATAGTGACCGATGGGAGGCCCCAGGACAAGGTAGAAGAAGTATCAGCAGCAGCTCGGGCATCTGGGATTGAGATCTATGCAGTTGGAGTAGACAGAGCGGATATGATGTCCCTCCGCCTCATGGCCAGCCAACCTCTGGATGAGCATGTCTTCTATGGGGAGACATATGGCGTTATAGAGAAGCTCACTTCCAAATTTAGGGAAACCTTGTGTGGTAAGGATGATCAGGGAAGCGCGGATATTCCGTTAGGCAGCGGAAGTGATGAGTATGGACTAGTGCTAGATGGCAGGAAAGACGGTTATGGGATAAATAATGAAAATGACGATAAGGGAAACAACGGTATGTCAAAATCGTCCTTTTACACTCACCTTTGATCAGATGGGCAGCACCATAGGAGATATCCCCATTCTAAAGTTAATGTTGGTCCTCTTCTTTGCTCTGAAGAACAAGTGCAAGGTTACTATTGATTTCCTTCCACTTGTGTTTGGAATTCCTTCAAAACGGTGATCCATACCTGATGCCATGCAGATGGTATCAAAGAGGTGTCGTTAATGCAGATCGCATTAAACATGCACATTAGCTGATGTACTAACCAACCTAAAGAAGAAGACAAACCTCTTCAGAGCAAATCCTGCAACCTTGACTACTTTAAAATGGATTAAATCTAATATGATGTTGCCTATACTTTTCACAGGAAGCGCGCTGCTCTTTGCTCTCTTTAAGCCATGTGCCCTGCTCATTTACATAAACATGTGCTAAGCTGTGCAGGTCCACAATTTGGGCTGCTGTAATCTCTGGATGAACATTAATGGCTTATCCTGCTCGGCAAAAGCTAATTTTAACGAAAGGGAACCTGGTCAGAAATGCTAAGATGTTTAAATAATTTCAAAGAATAATCTTCTTTGTAAAATTTCTTAAATTTAAAAACTCTTACTGCGCAGTATTTGGCATTAAAGAGAAAAAAAAAGTATGTAATTCAGATAGACCTGTTTAAAAGAATAGTTCAATATTATATATTTGAGTTAGATGAGGGAATCTGTCTACCAGCACAATAGCCAACTAGTTACTGTGCATCTAAATAGTTCAATGCATTGAAAATGGAGACAGATGACTAATGATGTGAAATATTTCTTTTCCTATATTTTATGTAATACTTCATTCTTTTACGCTTCAGGAATACTTGCCATGATAAATTGTAGTGATATTAGAACTTGGAAAGAAGAAGAGGTTTTCAAAATACAAGACCAATTCTCTAATTATTTTGTGTGGAGCCCCTGCACAGGATTTAGTTCCCGAAGTCTTGTTCTCTCGCAGTGAGTTTACTTGCAAGAGTCAAGTATGTTCCATCATTGACATCTGAGTCACTATTGTTTCTGTTCTGTTGGTATCACACATCCCTCATATCTGATAGAAAAGGGATCAAATCCTGAGCATCTGGTTTCACTATGCTTTCTTAGATCATGGAATTACATTAGGAACTGTGAACACAGCGTTACCATATTCAGTTGCCATGGAAACAGCCAGGCACAGCTACAACCATCACACAGCCCACTGATTGCGTGCACCTACCACCAGCGGCTCAGGGGATGAAAGATGCTATTGATAGATAAAGAATATATATGTATGAAAAATGTCCACTGTAATGATTTGAGGACTCCTCGAGTAATTTCCTTCAGGTAATAGAAGGATTTAAAAATGTCAAAATTTAACTTTTTCTTTCCAACTTCTGGTACCACCGAACATAACAAGGTAACTAGCTAAGGTGGCCATGTTCTGCTAGCATGAGTACACAAGTGTCGCACACTTGGCATGAATTCTAGGAAGCAAATTCAAAAGCCGACGCTGAGAAGAGCTTCTGTCATTCACGACAGACAGTCGCTTGACTTCAGTCGAGTTTGTGTTTGCATGGTTTGTGCAGCGTTGAGTTGTGCTGGAAAGCCAAGAAGAGAGTCAGTGTTGCATTTGAACCTGACAAATGTCTCTTTCCTCACAAGTAACGCAGGAAACAGTCAAATAATTTCACTATAACATATATAGTTAAAGAACAGACATCAAGCAAGCTAATCTGCATGTGGCTATGTAGAATAAAATTTCAACATAATTCAGTTAATTCATACTAACTACATAATACAACTCACAAATAGTGTTTGTACTAGACCTAAGCCGATCAGATATTTCAGTTTTCCCTTTCAGGTCTGGAATCATGTGCTATTGGACACAACTGCCAGCACATTTGTGTCAACGCTGGCATCTCATACATTTGTCAATGTAGGGCAGGCTTTGTCCTGAACCTGGACAACACAACATGCTCACGTAAGAATCTTTATCTTCCAATGTTTTGGCTACTGTCACAATTAGGTCATTGTCTGATGCACATGGCTGAAATCGGTTTGAATCTTGTCTCTACAATTCCAAGTTCAAAATCATTTGTCATGTTTTGGGCTTCCCATAAGTAGATCAGAGCAGACACCTTTCAACACTGCAAAACAGCCGGGTATTATAAAGACCTGGACTGTTCCATTACTGTTTCCTCTGGCCTGAAACAACGACTGCTAACATGAGAATATCTCGTTCCAGGCTCGGATCCATGTGCCCAGGGACATGACTGCCAGCACATCTGTTCTAACAATGGTGACTCGTACATCTGCCAATGTCAAGAGGGATATGTGTTGAATGCAGACCAGAAAACATGCTCACGTAAGAAATTATTTTAATCAAATGATTAGATATGCACCTGGAAGTGTCTCAGGTTTGGGTTAAATCTTTCAATCTATACAGGTCTGTATTGGGCTGCAAAATACTAGACTCTTTGTCTAGGCATTGAAAAGCTTCTTCAAGCTGCGTTAAATTAATTCTTTTTTTAATTAGGTGCAGTAGAATATTCTGTGAAAGTGCTGTGAAATTATTATAGACATATTATTGCTGTCTATTATGTATTCATGTCATAATTCCTTTTCAGAAATTGATGCATGTGCACAGGGACATGACTTTGCAACATGTTTGTGTCAGAAGTGTGAAACTGTGCATGTAATGAGGGGTGTGTGTTGAATACAGATAGTAAACGTGATCCATTTCAGGGGAATTAAATCTGCAAACAAACACACTCGTGCACAAACAACCAGCGGCAAAACGCGGAAGTAACCAGTGAAAGGACACAGTGGCTCCAACAGACCGTGCTGCACTTGCCTGATGCCATGTCACAGTCAGTTACATGTGCACCTGTTTCTTTCAGGTTCTGATCCATGTGCCCATGGACATGATTGCCAGCACATATGTGAAAGCAATGATGACTCGTATATCTGCAAGTGTCGAGTTGGATATGTGTTAAATGCAGACCAGAAAACATGCTCACGTAAGACCTCTGCCTGTAATAATGCATGAAGTGTTTTGATCATTTCTTTCTTTCTTTCTAAGTACTACTTTGGAGCCCCTTAGCTGACATTTGTGAAACAAACAATTATTATGTGGCTTATTGAAAGTAATGATGTCATCCCCATGCATTATTATTTTCTGGCTATGAGTCAATAATCTCGTTCCCACATGTTATCAGGGGCTCCGTGTGATTCCTAACTGATAATGTCCGTGCTGGTTGTGTAAGTGTCTCTTTCAGGTACGGATGTGTGTCCCCAGGGACTTGATTGCAAAAACAATTGTATAAACAGTGACTCGTTTGTCTGCAAGTGTCAGACGGGATATATTTTTGAATGCAGACCAGAAAACATGCAGACATAAGAACATGTCCATTGTTTTTAATGCAGTGTCTGTGGTTACATATGACAATCATTCCTTCATAGTTTTACTGACGGAGTTGGACTGTGCTAGACGTGGAAGTGACCGTTTTCAGGGTTGTTACATCTTGAGACTTACATTCAGAGTTCTGAAAGTTATTTCCATTAGTTATATTAACATCACACTCATCAACTAGTGGCTCAAGTGACGACAGTGAATCAGTCAGCCAGGCTGTAAAGAAGTTAGCCAGATCATCCTTGGGATCATATTTGGAATGATGGAGCATTAGAAGTCCCAGAAGTGTCTGTGTCTTGAATAATATTTGATTAAGTTAGATACGACCGTCTCTCTACAAGATCAAATACATTTGCCCAGGGACATGACTGCCGGCAGATTTGTGTCAGCAGTGATGACTCACACATCTGCAAATGTCAAGTGGTATATGTTCAGAATGCAGAGCAGAAAACATGCTCACATAAGAACCTGGGCTTTGTCAAGAGATTGTTATTCATCTCAGAAGTGGGCTGTTTACTGCGATCACTACATATGAATTGATTGAGAGTCATTAGCAACACAAATGGTTCTGTAGTTAATGGTGTTGGCTGTTTTCAGGTTTGAACATGACATCCAGCATATTTCTGTATTGGTAATGGAGTGGTAGCCGCACAGCTACATGTTCTGTTGTAATTTGTGCCTTCGGAAATGATTGCCTGCAAATTTGTATAAGCAATGATGACTGTTACATCTGCAAATGTCATGCAGGATATGCATTGAATCCAGATAAGAAAACGTGCTCACGTAAGAACTCAGACCTTTCTTTTAGATGTGATGAAGTGTCTCAGGTTTGCTTCAGAGTCCATTATCGTAACCAGAACACACGTCATTACTTCCTAAGGGCTCAGGGACTGATGTAGATAGAGCCAGTCAGATATCAAAGTGTCTCTTTTCAGGTTAAGATACATGATCGTCGGCACTGATGACTCAAACATCTGCATGTGTCGAACGGGATATACTGTATGTTGAATGAGGACCAGAAAACATGCTCACGTAAGGGACATGATGCCCACTTTATTATAGAGTATCAGCCTTCCACTGACAAATCGATTCCTGCAGCATCGGCACTTATCACAACAGTTTAGGCACATTTAAAGTATTCACATTAATATGTGGCTATCCAGAGTGTTTGCAACAGGTCCAGGTCCTCT
>CAAKHC010000592.1:17326-30642 GCA_901007825.1 Macroramphosus scolopax
GACAGACAGTTACAACCAGACTGCTGAAGATGCAGAAAGCACATTTGATAGCAGCAAAAATCACAGTTGTGTCATCATGAATGACATTATATATCTGAAGCTGTTGTTTCCTGCATTCATTTTACTTCTCCAGGTCATTTTTTTGTTTTTGGTAATGTTTTTAACTAATATTAGAAGCGGTCTAATAGAAATAAGCCAAAGAACAGGATACTTATAATATTGTCTATTTCATTTATAATTGGTGTAATTTCGGTATTAAATGTCTAAGAAACAACTAGACTGAGTGTATTAATTTCTTGAGTAGTGTACTTACATTATCCCAAATGTTTCCAACAATATTCACACATAGAGAAATCCACAATATTATTCAAGGTAGAGACATGTTTCATTTGTCAAAAGTGATCACCATGCAAAGGTTTTAAGCATGTATTTGTTGGACCTGGACAAATACCGCTGGGCTACCTAATATTTTAATGCACCGCACAATGTCAGCTTCATTAACTGACTCATCTAATTGTTAGTGATGAAGTTGACTCAAAGCCATCTAACACTCCTTGTTGTTGTTTCATAAGAATTAAATGACACAACGTGATTGAACTTGACTCAATGCAACATCAATCTAAAACATGATGCATAATGTGTGAGGATCTTGTGATCTATGATAAAGAATATAGTAGAATGGCTTATTGAAAGTGATGTAACACCTAACTAATCAAAGTAATTATTGAGGTTCCGCAGCTGTTAGCTCTTCTTATCTTTTAGTCGCTTTACCGCCAGCAAAGACTCTGATGTTTGGTGTGTTGGTATGTGACTCTAGGAGGGAGGCAACATTCATCTCCAAAATGAATTTATCTTTTTCACTAAGGGAATCCACTCATGTGATCTTTGTCTCTTCGGGGCCGAGAACTTTTATTAACAGCATCGTAATTTTAAATAACAGTTGTGTTCTTTTAGTCGCTCCAGTGGGATTTGCAACTGTGTTCAATGGGGACATTTTAGGAAATGAGATAATTAATAGCCCAAACTTTCATACATCTGTAGCTCCTCCCCGAGACATGATTGGGTATTTCTAACAATATGAATCCTCTGATGTAAGTGTTATTGTTGTCTGTTGTTAGTCCATTCGGTTGATTGATGGAAGCTACATTTCAGAACATATTACCTTACCACTCAACACCCCCTGTGTTGCGTCAGGTCTTTTTCTCAGGACACATACTTTAAATGTCAGCAGTGTAAGGTGTACAACGAATCTGCAAGCTTAACTGGGAGCTCAGCTGTGCTGGCATGCTCTGCATTACAGTACACAGCCTTAAGACCATGGCTGTTTGTTGAACTCTTCGATTGAAATAGCTTCTTTTTTCAATGTCTCAGGGATCAAAGAGTATTGAGGCTGATGGAGATGAAGACGAAGAGTCAGAGGAGGATGGCCTGATCCAACCAGCTCAAGTGTTTGCACCAAAAAGTCTCATTCTCGTGTCCAGGCTGGATTATCCCGAAATATTCAGGGTAATAAGACACCATATGATTAAATCTTGATTAAAAAATATTTTTCAGTCTTGTCCAGGAATGCTCAGGATGTTTTACAAATCAGTGCTTCCATCTTGCTTTTGGAGATAATGCTAATCTTCGTTGTACCGTAAGTACTGTATAAGCACACGCCTAATAAAGTAAGTTCGACACAGAAGCAGAAGCACTCCTGATCTTTCCATCACGTGAGTTTACCACAGATGCTGCAGACTCCCTGTCAGCCATGATAACAGGCTCTCTGTTGTTCTTGGAGCCCACTGATGGAGTCAATTCTTCTAATATATCAGACCGAAATATCACAGACTAACATAACATTACATATTTGTAATTACATCGTATAAATTAAAAGCTCTGTCAATCTATCATGTATAAGTTGTGTTTCACTTGTCGTCCTTCCAGGGGTGCCTCGGTCTGATCTACACTGTGTATATCGACAGCCTGAGTTTCCCTTTAGAGGGTTTGGTGGCCAATCTCTTTATATTCCAGGTTCCCATTGCCGGTGGCTCCCAGGTTTGTCTGAATGTCTTACCACCTACCACATATCTTTTACACAGCCACTCAGCTGTGACTGGCTTCTGCCTCACAGGTTTTTTCTCCTGTGATTGTTAGCGGAGGCTCGATGGTGCAGCAACAAAAGTGTCTTGTGCAGTTGGTGCAGGAAGTTATTTTACAACCACCATAGTCTTTTTACACATATTCCTATTCTGATAAAAATTAATAAAAGAGCAGAGCTATTGTTCTGTGTTTGGGGCTGTTCAGAGGAATACATGCCATAATTGCAGTGAAATAGGCAACAGACGTTATACCTGCACTTTAAAACACTGATCATATCGGAAGATCATTGTACATTTTTTACCGCCTCCACTGCGGATGAATCTTCATCACATGTGAGACTTTAGATTCTGTTCACACAATTGTTCCTGTTAGAGGGAAGAGTCTGCTATATTCCCTGCTCCCCAGCATGACCCCACTTCAAATAGCAATTCCCCAAGTCTGCCTTAAGGCAGAACCTCATCAGTGGACCAGACACATTTGTCAAAATAGCACCTTGTTACATCATAAAGGTATGTTAGGAATCGTATGAATGACTTGATAATGATTTAACCACTGAACTGAAACCTTTACACACTTTTTCTGCATATCTTAGCCAGAATAATGCAATCAGACACTTTTTGATTCCCAAAGCACATGTTGACCTGACATGGGAGCAGTGTTGCCCCCTCTAGGAGTGCACACACTCACTCTGATTATGAAAAAGATTTTTCAGTTTTTTTTTATGCACAGGGATCCTGTTGCATTGCTTTACCACTAACATATACATTGGGTATTTCTGCTCTGATGAGCCAACTCATTCACAAATCTAATACAGTAAAAGCGACTATGCATCTAAATGGTTGAGTGTCAAATGCCGCGCTGCTCTGCCCTGTTGAACTGATGGCAGTAGACATTTTCCATCACGGTTGTCTGACCTTTGCTACTTTTGTCTCTCTTCACAGAAGCTGTTTAGCCTCGGAGCAGGAGACCGACAGCTCATCCAGACTCCTTTAAATGGCACATTGCCTGTGACATGCAAGAGTGTTGCTCTGCTCTTCCAGCAACTGGGTGGGTCCAGGCGTTACACAAGATACTGCTGTAACTGGTAGTCATGAGACAGTATATGAACTATTACTGACTCAATACTGTATCTCTGAGCTGTCACAGTGTTGCGTATCATTAACATGATTTATGTTGTAGACTTCATCGCATGAACCAAAACTTCTTGCTGCAGGTTGTCAAGTCTACTATCCTTTTGAACTTTTATGCACAATGTTGGTTTTTAATACTCTGACAGCAAACACTCCGGATCATATTTCTGAATCATAATGCAGGAGTCACCGTCTTAGTTAATTTCATTAAGCAGCTCAATGTGTGTTATAAATCTATTCAGTCTTGATCCTTGTCAGATTTTCCAAGGGCCCATTCGACTTTGCAAGTCACATGGTGGTAAATGGCAGCACTGGAGGACTTACAATCAGAAGCTTTTGCAACGAGACATTAAGAATTTGGATTAATTCTATACTAAATGTGTCTCAGGCAAGATTATGTGGTTTTGTCCTATCAGTGTTTCTGTAATTTTGTCTGAGCTGGAACAGGCACATGATTGAGATTTGATACAGTTTGTTGGTTTCACGTTGCCATGTTTGCACAATGTGTTAAGAGAATTGTTCAGGCAATACGTGACTGATTCACAACGACTCGTACACGGAGCTGTTTAGCAGCTTTGTTTAGAAAGTGTATCTGCCCCTTTCTTCAGCTTTTGAAAATAGCAAAGTTCATAAATGCATGTAATCACATGTTGTATTTTTAGACTTTAACATCTCTGATATAAGAATCAGACTTACATCTGGGAGCTTAGAGTCAAATTAAATATGATTCACCTGAAATCCGATTTGTAATGGAAAATTGGCCGTCATCTAGCCTCATTTGTTAGAAGAATGTTCTTCAAAACAGATTTGATTTTATTTCCTGAGTGCATTGACACCATTCCCTGTTTGTTTGGACAGAGTGCACATGGGGGGTACTTACACGATGCACGTATGATCAAGGTCAAGTGGAAGTCATGTGTTTTTAGCCAATCAGCATACGGAAAAAAAAAAAAAAACTTGAAATAAAAGCCAACCGCAGCCCTTCAGGCTTTATAAGCCTGTTTTCATTTATCAGCACAGAACAAAAAAGGCATGTTCACCAACAAACACGCTTCAGGACATTTCATGTGTTGGAAAGGTTCACGGTAAATGTAATTGTTCCTAATGTCGGAAATTATCTTGTCTCATAAATGTTTAAGTCATTTAAGAGGTGGAATGTGTTGTTTTAGTCAAGTCTGGCTTGCTTTAGCTGCAGTCAGGCCATCTGAGGGGCTGCATGGTTACATGGGAGCCTGTGGTGGTGTAAGGTGGTGCTGTGGTTGGCACTGTCGCCTCACAGCACGGAGGTTCTCGTCTTGTACTCGCTTCGGTTTCCTCTCGGTGCTCTTGTGTCCTCCCACACACCAAAAACATGCAGTTAGGATAAGTGGAGACTCTAAATGGTCCACAGGTGTGGATGTGAGTGTTAATGGTTGTCTGTCTGTGATTGACTGGCAACCAGTCCAATGTCAGCTGGGATTGGTTCCAGCTCCCTGTGGGAACGCACAGGATAAGAAGTAGAGTAAATGGATGGATGGTTAAACGATTCCTTACTGCAGGATCTCACAAACAGTGTATGTAATGTATCTGTCTCACAACCATGATCCCACACTTCTGTCTTTTCTATAGTTTCATTGTTTGCAGGACAGCTGTAAAAATCGGTTATGTGACCGTTAACCAATGAAGATGTCTTATTTTGCTTTTTCCGTAGTATTCTTCATATGAAGTTAACAGACATAATAGTGGCATTGAAATACTGTGAAACACTGACTCTAACAATGTTATTGTATTCTGACATTTCTATGGTCAGCATGTCTTCCTATAATGCCAGAATAGATATATGGGTTTGTCTCTCTGCAACAAGTGGCAGACTGTTCATGACTGTCCGAGTCCCCAATTCCAGTTTGATTGTATATAATATTTGTTTTTGATTGTAATCTGTAGTAAGACCAGTCAGAGTCAAGGCCAAGTGAAAGTGGGATGGCATTGAGGGAGTTAATCATTTTTCAGCCTTCCAGACTGATTCCTCTATAAGCTGACAGTACAGCACGTCTGTGGAATCTGTGGTCAGCTGATCAACCGCACACAAGCAGGAAGAACAAGTGTATCATTTCTACACATTAGGACGTCCTGTTGCCTATATATGGATTGTCGAGTAGCTGTACGGGCTGGCAGGTCGGCTCATCGTTTTGTGTGCTCAGGTCACCGGAGTCATCAGAGAGGAATGTGTGTTAAACATGTCACACCGCACAGGAAGTGTGTCCCCCCCCTGGGGGGGAGATAAAACCGGCCATCAACAGCCCGACTGTTTGTTGTTTGTTGCCTTTGTCTCTTCTGTTGTCGGGGGCTGTTGCTGTCCCTATTTTATTTAGAGCTCGGAAATGTGTCGCTCCTTTCATAGGTTACGTAAACACCGAAACATGATAATGAAACTGTAGCTTCAACAGTGTGGTCAGATGATCGGGGATCATTCTTCTGCATATTTTACCTTTTTAACAGAAACAAATCCCATCGAAATATTGTTGCATGGCGTTTGGACCTGCTACATCTGAAGAAGATGAAAGCATTAGCCTACTTGGTTGGATTTAGAATCTTTTGACTCGCTCTCCGCTTCCTGTTTATCAGTGAAGTGCTCCACTCAGGTCAGCCAAACATCCAGACCCAGCGCCCCCAGTGGCACAGATATGTCTGCCAGTCTTCCTCTCTCTTTATCACTCCAATGTGTGATGAATTGGTCTGTCAGTTGCTCGATAGGAAACAATAACAGGAACTGTGAACTTAGAATTCTTCCTGATTATACCATCGGTATTTGAAATATTATTTACACTGTATGAGAGTTTGTAGTTTCCTTCTGGTATTCTGAGAATATTCCCACAGATTTATATTCGGTGTTTAACATTAACTATACCCTTTGCTCGTCTACATGATCTAAAACCAGTGTAGAATTTACAGATCGGATGCAGAGATTCGAACATGTATTCTGGCCACTTTTAGGGATTCACATTAAGATGAAACCGTTGAAAAGCCCAGCTGTACAAAATAAGACTGATTATTGATTATTTAACTCAATATTTAGTCTAAGTGAAAGAGACAGGAAGTGTCATCACCCAACAAAGTCAAAGCCACACAGTAGCAACATAAATCATTCAGACAGCTTATCTGTGAGGCGGTGAAGGTTCAGTAGTCTGTGCAGACAAAAATATGTTTTCTGGCTTGTCCCTCACTGACTCTCTGACACAGCTGAGGTGTTTGGGAGCTTCAGGTAGATGTCTCACACATTCGAATTATATTTCCCAATTAATAATTATTAGTTATTAAATGTATTATTTGAATCAAATCAATTCAATTCAGCCTTTTCTGGAATTGCTAGAATGACAGAATATTGTATGTTGTGGAATTTCCTGAATGAGGCTGCAGCTGTTATGAACATGCTCAGATCTCCCATAAGATTATTGTTTGTTCTAATCTGGGTTTCAGCTGTGAAACCCCCCACAAATAGCCATGAATGGTTGATGAATGATCCAGAGCAATGTGGCCTGCTTAATTAAAGTTTCTGTTGTTTGCTTTATCCAGGAATCCAAAATGTTCTCAGCCTGTTTTGTGCAGTTCTGACTGAGCACAAAGTTTTGTTCCACTCTACCAGTTACCAGAGGCTTGGAGAGGCGTGTCGCGCCCTGGAAGCCCTCATGTTTCCCCTAAAATACAGGTAAATATGTGTTTGGTACCTGTTTGCCCCAAGTGGCGAGAGTGTCTCACTTTGGCTGGTGACTTCAAAGTCTTTGGATCTGATTATTAACTTTATTCATAATTTTATTCAGTTCTAAAAACATGAATATCTACCCGATAAGATCACTTTTTGAAATCACAACTTGTCACATGTTTTATCTTCTATATGTCAGAACTAAACAACAGTTTGAAATTTCAACTTGCTATCTTCCCAGAACTCACTGATTCATTTCCTTCCCTTTTAGAACAGATGACCATCACTATCTATCTTGCGAAACCCATTTAGAGTGAAAGTCATTATTCAGCTGCACAACATTTCCCTGCATTTTAAAACCGTTATGAAGGACAGCGCTGTGTCTATACTTGTAAAGCACTCGCAATGTCCCCGTCCTCTGGAGACCAGAAAATGTCAGATTTTTCCTGTAGAATTCGCAAGATTGTTTTCTTCTTCTACTTGTTTTTAATTGACAGACAACAGTCCAGAAATCAAACTGTAAGCATGTAGAGATTGTCCAAGTTAATAGATTGCGTAAGGCATTGCTCTATCCGTAGGATTAAAAACTGTACCACATATACCAGCCAAGGTTTCATAATGAACCGAAAACATTTTGTACAAAACAGATTTCTAACGCTCCGTTATGGACGATCATACACACTCAAACACACACTGGAACTTCCTTCCCCCATTGCCAATGCAAAAACACAATCCCGGTGTCTCAATTGGGACGCTTCCGTTAGTGCACCACAATGTAGTACACAGTTCTGACCTACTTACACACAAACTGACCAGTGTAAGTATGGAAGTATGCGATGTGAGACATAGCAAATATTACAGATCTTCTGTGTTATTATGAGAATATAAAAAGTGATAACTTTCTAATATCAGTTCATTTACTTGTCTTGCCTCGATATGTGGAATATTATTCAAATACGTCCGAACACCATACTGAGATTAGTCCTGTGAATATGTGATAACATGATGATTGGTAGCTAAAGGTGAGTGATACATAAGATATAAATGATCTTTGATTTTGCCTATTTTACGCAGGGGGGTTTCTGGTTAATGATAATATTAAGTTTCCACAGCCTGTAAAGTATGTTATTGCCAAATGTAGTAATATCATCTGAGTGTCACGTGCACTTTCTCATCACGAGTTGTGAGTTACTCATTTCATAGTAGGGCGAATTAAAATAAACCCATTACCCTGCAGGAAACCTGTGTCTTCCTTCTCTAACTGTACATATTGTGGTTTGTATGTTTAGTTATCCATACATCCCTATTCTGCCTTCGCGACTGCTGGAGGTGCTGAGCTCCCCCACCCCCTTCATCATCGGAGTGCACTCCATGTTTCAGAGTGAAATCCAGGATCTGGTGGGTACAGATTTTGACACAGGCATCTTGAAATCTCTTTCCTGTTTTCAGAATTTCCCGATCATAAATTGTTGAGTGTGTTTAACAGATACGGGAATCTTTAGAGTTTGATTAGAGATGCATCATAGCACTTAAAAACTTTCAATACCGTTTTCATTTCACAAGCGCTTTCAGGAAGATTTCAAACATGAAGATTAAGTAATCTGCCCTTCCAGGATATGTTTATTTAGCTGGTTTCGGCTGAACCTAGTCAGACTTACGTGTTGTTCCTCACAGGCCTCCAGCTGCATTAGAACCACCTGACCGGTCAGTGTTTTATGTGTGTTCACTAGTTGGATGTTATCATTGCCGACCTGGATGGAGGAACAATAAAAGTCCCGGAGTGCATCCACTTGTCTCTGCTCCCTGAACCTATCTTACACCAAACACAGACTGCCCTGTCACTGGTAAGCACTAACATGTTTGTAATGCTATCTTTGTGAGGACATTCCAGTTACATAAAGCATTTCCTCAAACTGAACCTCAACCCTTACAAGTAAATATATAACCCCAACCCTCCAATGAACCTAAACCGGTTTCAACCCTTAATGTCCTTTCTTAGCATCTGTTCATGTCTGTCAGTCCATCTTTCACGCAGACACATGCACACAAACAAAATCCCTGTTGGATTGTTGTTGTTGGATTGTTTTTCTCAAACAAGCTTCGTGACCTCCTGTAAAACTGCTGCACATGCTTTCTCAGTTAATTATCTTGTGACACTTATGATGGTATGCTGCGTTATCTGGTTACTTCACTTATGTTATTGTTGCATTTATTAAAAGTTTCTCATTATTAGAGCATGAAAACCAATAAATCATCTGAAGATAAATTGTTCTCTTAGGTTTTACACCCTGATCTGGAGATAGCAGACAATGCGTTCCCTCCGCCTCGCACTGCACCCTCCAACCTCAAGTTGTTGGTAAGTCAGCACCGCTATCACATGCCCTCCGTCGACCCATTGTAAGGAGTAATGTCCTCTTCCTCCCACTTGAGGAGGACATGACTGCTTGGTCTCTTATGCCAAAACTTTGGAGTTAAGGCAATTATTGGCAGTAACCTATTACTCTAAAGGCAAATAAAACCGGTGTTGCATAAGTAAAATACATGTTTGTCATTTGTTGCATAGCTTTTTGATGAATCACGTGTTTGTGTTCCAGGACAAGGAGGTGAGGGCCGTCTTTCTCCGGCTGTTTGCACAACTCTTCCAGGGCTACAGATCTTGCCTGCAGCTCATTCGGATCCATTCCGAACCTGTTATTCACTTTCACAAGGTAAAATAAAGTTTACACCCCGTATTGACCTTTTGATTACACTGATTCAGAAAGTGTTGCTCAGCAAACACATTGTTCTTATGATCTGCCAAGAATGTTTGAGCCAGAGTTCAGCAGTGATGTCGGAATTACATGTAAAGACATCAACCTGATCAAGTGATTGTGCGTGATGTGATGCTATCGTTTTGTTATTGACACAGTCCTCTAACCTTGGCCGGAGCCCAGCAATGAGCCATATGCAACGTATTAAGATTACATTTTTGTTTTGTGCCTGGTATTTAGTTTGTTTGTGTCTGTGGTGTCTCCGTGGTAACCTCTTTGCACATCACCCTCAAAGTACCCCACATGGATTCTATTATAAACAAATGCTCCGCTTATTCGCCTGGAATTGCTGAGTGAGGAAGGCTTGAGCGAACTGTTTTTTCTTTTCTACCCACAAGTAAACATAAATGCAAAAACGTAAATTAAATTGCATTTAGTCATTTAACCATTCATTTCCTTTTTATACATCCTGGGGAACTTATCCTTTCCTTTCAACATCAGGGATGTTTTGAAAGGTGTTGCAATCATATTCTAAAAATAACTAAGCTGTGTTATATCCATATGAACTATATAACATTGCTCACATCTGTGTGGGATTTTAACTGTTCTCATTTTGACATTATCCAGACTGCCTTTCTGGGCCAGCGAGGCCTGATTGAGAATGATTTCCTAACCAAGGTTTTGGATGGCATGGCCTTCGCTGGCTTTGTCTCGGAGAGAGGTCCACCTTACCGAGCCTGCGATCTCTTTGATGAGGTACTGAACTGTAATGATCTACTTACAGCTGAATTCCACAAAACTTCACCTGTCAACTATAAGTGGAGATTTTACAATAGTATGAATTTTACACTGAAGTGACAAAGAAAATTGTTTGATAAAGTTATCTGCTCTTTGAATGCTTTGTGCTCGATGACCGATCCCTTTATTATTGTGTTATACTGTATTTTCTGTTTCTCTGTGTTCTGTAGCTGGTGGCCTTAGACGTTGACAGCTTTAGGGAAGAAGAGGTCAACCCTGCAAAGCTGCAGAAGCGAATCAGGGAACTCTCCGAACAGCTATACAGAAATGTAAGACGGGTGTTTCCCCATGTGTGCTGTACGTCTAACGGTAGAACTCCATTTACCTGTACAGGGCTCCACTCTGACCTTTCACCTCAGTCTGAAAACCAGGTTTAGCCATCCCAAAATCAAAATGTTGTTGCTTTACTCGGTAATTATCGATAGTTGTTAGTGGCATAAGGAAAAAACACCATTTAGATGTTGAGGAAATAAACAATTTCCTTTAAAATATAACTACACTGCATTAAAAGTCCAAAATGCCTTGTGTAATATGTAAGCCTTGGGTTATCACTCAAATGGCTTTTGAAATAACCGATTAGATTAGATTAGATTAGATTTGATTAGATTAGATTAGATTACATTAGATTAGACTAACCGCGGTGCCCGCAGATATAACTGTAATCACAACTGTTGTTGTTGTGTCACAGTAAGCCACGTTTACAGTGTTTAAGTTTAGATGACGACAAAAAGAGACAATGGTATATCGAAATTGTCTAATTGTATCCTGTAGCTGCTGTTCATCACACAGTCAGGGTAGTGTTAGCGCCTGTAAATTAGCCAGCAAGCAGCTAGTGACTGCCTCTAACCAATGACTAATAAAGCAGACATCCATTCTAATCTGCCCTTCAGTGACCTCAGGCGCTCGCTCTGTGTTTCATTACACCAGATCAACATTAGTGAGATCCTGCCAGCCAGCAGGCGCTGAGACTGAGGACCGGTGTTATGTAGAGTTTTGTGCCGTAACATTTCCGTTCTCTTGCTGAATGATTGTAACTATAGTAACATGAGAAGATGGGCTCTTCTGTTGTCACCAGTGCTTTGCTCATACCTCTTATTTATGGTACCTGTACTGTAGGAGAACCCGAACCCCCACATGGCATTCCAGAAAGTGCCTCGGCCATCAGAGGGGTCCCACCTGCGGGTGCACCAGGTTCCCTTTCCCCTGCTTGGTGATGATAAGGTGGAACAGCTGCTGCAGGAGGGTGTAGCAAAGCACGTCAACGCACCTCCGTCAACGCGACCGGAGAGGAAGTGCGTTGTACCTGCCGGACCACCTGTCGGTAAAGACAATTTTAAACTACCACAACGACATTTAAATCCCAGCATGACAGAAAAACCTGGCATCTGTGAATATCTGTCTAACTTATAAAAACATGTTTTTAATAGCTATTAGTTGATTGTAATGGGATTCCTCACCTAATTCTGTCCGTCTGTGTTGTGCAGTATCCATTATGGGAAAGATTGGCTCCGTGTTTAACAGCGCTCGCAGGCTGGAGGTGGTGAGGAGCTGCATTTCCTTCATCTTTGACAACAAGACCCTGGAGACTGAAAAGGTGATGCACAGTGTCCTTCATCAGCGTACCCAGTTCACCTCTGAAACATGCTAATTAGCCTTAAGCAGCTGCCCTGCGTTATGCGCTCAGATCTCTCCGCACCTTTATCATCCTAATATCTCCCAGCTGACTTCCCAGACTCTCACATACAGAATTAGAACTGGTCTTTTATCAAGCGCTCTCTGAATCCATGTTGTTAACTTGCTAACTTTGCTGAGCAAGTCATTATTTAACATTCAGCTTAACAAATTGTTCACACTTGTATTTGCATCTTAAAGCATCTACACTTTAATTCGTCTCATCACACTTGCCTTCACTCTGGTCCAGTGCGCCAGTTTGTGCAGTTATAAGTGAACATTCTGCCCACGATGCATCCAGGTTGTTTAAAATAGGATGGTGGCCAGTTACGCTTTATGTTTCCCCCTGGCTTCATGTAGTAGTTATATAAACCTAAGCCCACATCTCAAATGTAAGAATGCATAACATTCCTCCTCCGAACCCCCCATGTGCCTGTAAATCCTGCACTGCCAAAGTGTCAGTGTGAACATTATTAACCATATGGCAGGTTGTAGTTTTGAGAGTCCTCAACAAGAGTCGGTCTCCAAATCTGCCCAGTACAGCTCGGTTACACACTGTGTTGTATCCATGATTCTTCTCGCTCTTTTAGAATAATAAAGACCCTGTGGAATAGTGCATGTGTAAAGTAGATGCATCAATACAGGCAACTCAACAATTAATAGACCTGTTACACACATCACCGGTATTTATAACATTCCAGCAGTGACTATTGAAGATTGCAGTGAGTTTGACATATAAGGTGCACACAGGAACAAATTTGACACTCCATCTATGATGAACTTCTCACGTCAGGTTAGCCACTATATTTAGAAGAGTTTTCCAACACCCTCTCTGTCCATCTTTCTATTTACAGACTCTTCCAGCTGCACTTCGGGCCCTGAAAGGCAAAACAGCCCGCCAGTGCTTGACTGAGGAACTCAGTCTTCACGTCCAGCAAAATCGTGCCATACTGGACCACCAGCAGTTTGACTACATCATTCGGATGATGAATTGTGCCCTCCAGGTAATTCATACTTCAGAAAACAATTCATTCGAGAAACCCCAGGACACACACGCACACACACAAACACACACACACACACACACATCTGCAAACAGGTTTAAAATGTAATATTATTTGCAGCCATGGAGGTGAATTGTACTCTTCATCATTTCCTAAAAAAGTACACACAGTCTTTACTCAAGTAGAAGTGCAAAGAATATAA
>CAAKHC010000592.1:30662-43894 GCA_901007825.1 Macroramphosus scolopax
GCTGTAATGACTGTGTCCAGTCAGCAGGGGGCGCTGCTCGACTGATGACACACAAACACACACACACACACACACATCTGCAAACTGGTTTAAAACGTAATATTATTTGCAGCCATGGAGGTGAATTGTACTCTTCATCATTTCCTAAAAAAGTACACACAGTCTTTACTCAAGTAGAAGTACAAAGAATATAAAAAAGACTGGTAAAACTAGAAGTACTGATTTAACTTCTTTCCTCGAGGAAAGGGGAAAAAGCACAAGCTCTGAGATGTACTCAAAGGTATCGACGTGGAAAGCAGCTCATGGAAGGACATTCCCACTGGCTGTTTAAGCTAACTGAGCCCCAGTTCAAATGAATACAGGACATAACACATTCGCCGAGAATCCTTCTTACAGCGCACAACATCAAGCATATCTCTTAAATAAGGCCACAGGTTGGGAATGTCTAGCTGCTCTGAATCTGTTGTCTGGCTCCCTCTCAGCCATGTCGCTACTAGTTCTCCCGGTCATGTCCATCACATTCAATAGACGCCTTTTCACCGCAGTCGAGTTTCCCTCTCTTGTGTCTTCTGTGGTGTGTCTGTGAAGTTGTTTTCATTTACAGCTGGCGTGCATCATGTGTATCAATAGATACACAAAGGAATTGTCTTTTCCATGTGGTATTGGTCCCAACAACGCTGCTTTATTTTTTATGGAATGGTGTGTTTGTCCCATCCTGCTGCCCTCGTGCCTCGGCTACTTGTCAAAGCCAGTAATGTGTTTTTGTGCAGCTCATAGAGTCGGTGGTTTCCCTCAAGCAGAGCAGCAGAGTCTTTATTGATAGTTCTTCATGGTTTACTGCCTTCAATCCGCCCTTCCAGGGATTTTCAACATATTAAACAGTCCTCACAGTTTTTATTGAGGGACCCTGGATTCCACTCATTCTTTTTCTTCCCAAATCATACAAATCCAATTAGTCCCACCATCTGCCCAGGCCAGGAACACATAAGGTCATTTGACGTGTCATTTGGTCCTCAATTGGGAGAAAATGAAGCCAAGTGCACCCCTGATGATTTTTTGGCATGACTTCTGTCTCCACGACGAGCATATTGATTTGCGAAGGGACTCGTTTCTTTCCATGCCTGCACGAACACAAACTGACATCTTGATGTGTTAAAATTGTTCAAACAGATGAGTCATATGATATTTTTAATGATGTTCCAAAACATGATTTACGTTTGCACAAAAAATAAGTAGCAATGCAGAAATCCAACACCGAAGTCGTCCTACTCATCGGTGGAAATGCAGTGTTGTATGGCAGCTGCTGAATTAATCTGCTCAATATAATAGTATTGCTATAACATCCAACAAGCGTGGAAGACGATCCGTCTATATATAGAACAATAAAGCAATATTTTAAAAGTCCCCAATTGAGTTTTAAAGTCTAACCTAACTCGATCTTTCATGCTGCAGAAAGGCCAACGAGGCACAGCCGCACATTGGGGGGGAAAAAGCAATAATTTCACACATGGAGAAGAGATTTGAGTGTTCTTTTGTTAACCACAACATGGGAGAAGATAGACTCGGCCATTCCCTGACAGGTTTTTTTTTCAAGGATTTTATTGTGTATTGTTTGTTATTTCATTTATGTCTTAAACATTGAAGCCAAGCATTTGTTCTGGGCTTTCATTTCTCGGTCTCCGCTAGATTGAGAGGGATTGGTCTCAGATGAGATGTGAAAGGAGTATAAATAGTAAATTGTTGGGCCAGTAATTACTTACATATTCTGCACTCTGCTCTTTCTTTCAACGCCCAGCCACGTGACAACCCCAAAATGATATCTGTGTGTGTGTGTAAGTGATCCTTCAGTGGCTTATAAAGCCAAAGTGACCTATTCTGTAAGATATGTTGTTTGCTCTCAACAATGACAGCACGATGCCTCATTAGGATTTCTGGCATTCGTGTGGATGTGACACATTGATTCACAGTGACATCATCATTATGAGGCAAATTACAACATTTGTCATTTAACTGTCGCCCTTGGGGCTAAATAACAAGTTCTGTTATCTGCTCGCCATCTGTGTTTTCTTGTGTTCGCGGGACAGGTAGTGGAATGTTACACACAAAACTACAAAAGGTCAAATGTGAAGATATTAGAATCAGGTGGTTGGGTTCTTGTTAATTTGTTTTTCCGTCTGACATTTTTTGGCCTCGTAGCTCGTAATGCTTGGTAAAATGCTGATGCACTGTCTGGAATTAATTGGTACGGCCAAATAAAGTTACCGCTGACACATTTTTCCAGTTGAAATAACCCCTGCCATCCTTATCTGCGCTGTTTATCTGCAATGAATCATGCAAAGTAACGACCCCCATTAAGGTATTTGAGCTAATTGCACATTTATTTGTGCGTGTGTGTGTGTGTGCGCACACCGGTCAGTGCTCCAGCTCTTGGAAGTGAACATTGCACAAGCCATGTGGGGGAATGAGCCCTGCTGTGGATGTATCCTGGCATCCCAACCATTTCCTGTCTGATAGGATTATGAGCCCTCTGTGCTTTGCTCTCTCATGGCCGAGGGGCTCATGATGGTGCTCTAAAACACACTCTGAATGGCAGTTTACTGTGAGAGGGGATTAAGACGGGAGTTTCATGGGAAGCAGCAACAGCGGCGTGGATTCCATGAGTTCCACATGAACGTGACCAAGACCGTCTGATGTGGAACATCGTGCTAGAACAGACATCATATACACACATGATGTTGGTAAAGTACGATGCAATTGAACTCACAGTCCTGTCTGACTGAAGACTGCTGAACTCCGGTGAAGCCGGTGTGCCCACCAACCAAGGCTATACGCTTTGCTCCTCCTTGCCCTAAATCCTCAAGCAACTTGTAAAACAGTTTCAGTCCATGTCACCATGTCCCCTGCTGCTTTGAACATCGTCTTTGATAGTGAATAGATGCCGTCATTACATTATCTAGAACATAAATTATTCCTTTGCTGTGAGAACATGGCCCCTGTCTGCCTTGGTGGCCTTGATGAACTGCCCTACGCAACACTGGTCACTGGGAATCTGAACTGGGTATCATTCCCATGTTCAAATATCTGTTTCTGTAGGTTGTCCAGTACAACCAGGTAAACATCCGCCTCAATCAGATATCATGATATCATGCTTTCAGACTTCACAGAAGTCAACAATTTGGCATGCTCTTCCTGTTAGTGATTCAAGCTGCAATTAACCGTAAAAGCTGATGAGTTAAGAGTTTTCTGTACGTGCAAAACCACAAACACCTTTTTAGAGGAATGCCATGAATTCCATCGCGCTTTCCTGGCCAGTGCTACCTTTTCTGTAACAGACAGGAAGTTGCCATTTGCTCACATCCTGTAGCGTTTCTTTCATGAGCTCAAGCGTCTTGTTTTTGCTGCTGTATACGTGCCGCGGACAGAATAGCTGCGTTAGTCATCATGGCCATTATAACTCCTGTAACAAGAAATGGTGAGAAGTACAGTAAATAATAGGAGGAAAGGAAGTCAGCGGGACGTCCTCGCAAACCGAAACGTGTGGATACACAACACCTTCCTCTCCGTCAATCCTTGAAATCCCAAATAAATATTTTCTCTCCAGACCGCACCATGTGGATCTATTCAGCTCCACGATTGCCTACTGAGAACTAAATACGATGCGCTTACCTCATGTGATGCTGATAGTCTACAAACACCTCTGTTCTTCTCATTCAGTCTAATATCAGTCCTGTTGTAGATTATCGTGCTCATCTGTTGCCTTTGTCAGTTCATCTGCAAAGGTTTTGAGTTATCATTTATCCTTTAGGCCGCTTACAGGAAATGAAGGATTGTAGAGTAAAACTTGTAAAAAGTAAAACTGATAATGTCAACTTTACATGAAATTCCATTCTGTGTTCTCTGGTATCGGGACAAACCTGACGTTTTCTGCCTCTGAAGCAGGATTGTGGCCAAACCTCACCTGAGAGCAGATGACATGCATCACTGAACTCAAGTTTTTCTGTTAAATATTCACACTTTTCGCATTGCGTACATTTCCACTTGTTGTCTCTGCACCAGCCTCCATGAACTACTGTGACCCGCAGCATTTAGCTGGTAAACAATGCTTTGGTGCCGCTCCAAGGTGGAACATTTTATCGCAGCCAAAATAACGGCAAAGAAAAACACTCTAGAGAAAAACAATAAAAACGGGAGTCTATGTTTCTTAGTCCGTGGGGGGTTAGGCTTTCATGTGTAGCTGTGGAACTTGTGTTTGTGCATTTCTCTCCTCTGTACATTCTTGTGTGAGTGTTTTCTTTTTTGTCTTGAGTAATGGCGGCAACTGAGGCCCCCATTACAGACCACTTTCAGAAAGTGCTGCATTCTTCCTCCTGTCTCGCAAAAATCCAACACTCTAATAGTAGGTTGCATGGTTTAGAAAAACTCATGAACTTCGGATTTCTGGATGTGTGTTTCGTATTAACGCAAGGCATCTGAAGCGTTGAAGTCTTTAGAGAGAACGAAAATGGTTGTTTTATTTAAAAAAAAAAAAAAATTCCAGGTATCAAGTGTTAATCGGGGTAATGAGGTGCGGCACCAGGTCACAATCAGTGCTATTGTTTGTCCGTGGTCTTAAATCAGGTTTCCTCTGGCCATTCTCATTTACAGAGTTCAACAAATAAATCCCGGCAAAGCTCAGGACAGATAAGTACCAATTTCCTGTGAATGAAGTACTTTTGAGTCCAACTTGCCTCCTTTCGTCCCGTTCTCATCATTGTCAGTGATCTCTGTAAGTTTTGTTTGGGCCCCCTGCTCTAAGCCTCTTAATGTACTATTCATCTTAATGCTGTTCCCTTGAAAGCACCATTAAACCCCGCCCCTTTGACCTGAAACAAGCAGCACCAAAAACATTTCCTCCTTGGTGGAGGTGAGCAGACATTTAGTTTTGACAAAACATCAATACAAATGTTATCACCAAAGATGGCAGTAAAACCACGTGACTGTTATGAACTCGTCAGTTTATATTAACTGAATGTTTGTCTGTGTTTGAGACTCACTTTATGTTTGTTGTTGTTATACATACATGTGTGTATGAGTATGCACTTGTGGCTTTCTTACAGTCCAACGCTAAAATATCCTGAATATTTGAGGTGTTGTAGTTGAAACGCTAACCTGTCCTAACATATTGACAATAGCTAATTCAGATTCTGGGTATTGATTTTGTTCATAGATGATCTGGCGGCTTCGGTAACGTCATGCCAATTACAGTTTCCCCGGAGAAATAAGAAAACATTAGGACTCTGGGAGATGGCCTTGAAATACTTGAGCAACCTTGGAAAAAAACGCAATCGTTGGAAGTGATTCTGCAGGATGTGTATTTAAAAGAGTAAATATTTTAACTATTTCTTGATTCTAAAACAACATAAAAAAGATAATTTCATTTGCTCTGGCGAGTCATGGGTGTTTGATTATTGGACTAAACATTTTAATGCTAAAAACCTGGGTTCCAATAGGATTTATTTATAATATAGTTCAAGATTGCAACACATAGAATTAACAGAACATTGAAGACTGGTGCGCTTTGACAATTGTGTCAAGGGATGGATTACATAAGCCTATTGAAAGCATGTGTCCGTACATTGGAGGAGAGCATACTTAGTGGTTTTGGCAGTCCTTTTTTTTTTCTTGCAATGCTCTTAACTTTCAATAGGACAAGGATGTCTTTATGTAACAGGACGTTTTGTTCGCTTCAGATAGGTCCTTTGTCAGCGGTGTTCTCCATAGACCACATCATGATCATTTACATCAACGACGTGCTGAAAGACGCTGTATCCTGATATATCAGGAATACGTAACCATTTCAAAAAAACACATAGCCATAACAAAGGGTCTCTCTTTCAGGTTACCAAAGCTGACATGCATTGGTGCCCTGACCTGTGTAACATGTCTCCTGCTGTGCCCTGACCTGCTCTCACTTGTGCCCTGTTGTCTGACCCACAGGACTGTTCCAGCTCGGAGGAGTACACTGTTGCTGCTGCTCTGCTGCCCCTGTCCACAGCTTTTTACAGGGTAAGATTTCTCTAAAGGCTTCTTTTTCTTATATTGTTTATATATAAACTACTACTTGGTAAAATATAGGGTGACGGTGGCTTGTTCCGACTTTGCTTTAACACAATCACAAGGGGACAGCTTTCAGGACAGATGTGAATGCCCCTAAGATGCATTGAGGACGCATTGAGATCTGATCAGTCAGACCACATTCAGAGGTCCTCTGGGGCTCATGTGGCCGCATCCTTTTAGCAGTGTTAGTGTGAATGGGACCTCCCATTGAAGGACTGGAGTTAATTCATTTGAATTCCTGTGTGTGTAGCTGCCTCCGAACAGTTAACAACAGCATTGCACTAGTTCTTTGCAAACATAAAAAATGTTTTTTATTTGCATGCAAAACTGAGATTAAGATTAAATTACATGTGGTCACTCGCACCTGGCATGTGGAGTTGAATTGTACCGCCAAGTGAGAGTGATGGATTGATTGGCCAGGCTGACATATCTGATATTGGCTTATTGTAGATGTATCGGTATTCAGGCATGTCTGTAAAATTTTACAAGAATGTACAGAACATAATTTGAGGTTATTCAGAAAAACTGTGAATGGAAGAATTCACCAGCAAATATGTGTAATTTGATTGTAAACAGGTACATTTTCCTGTTTAATATATATCAATAGGAATGTAACGTGTTTGTAAATACCAAAACATTTGAACTTATCATCCTCAATAATCCATAAAGTGTTGCTGACATTGCAATATAGAGAAAGTATTTTTACTGTAGAGGACTGGCCGCTGCCATCGGTTTCCAAACCACATTATCAACAGGGTAGCTGCAGTTCTCACCGCAGCTATGTCCCCACAGCTTGCTTGTTGCCATGGGGACAGACACAACTGTCCTCAGTGGGTTTTTGTTGGGTACCAGATCCCATAGCCTGATGGGCTGGACTGGGACCTGGCCCGCTCTCTGGCCCGCTCTCTACCGCCACATGACTCATCCTGCCCACATGCCACAGGCTGATGTAACTCCCTTAGATAAGCCGTATGTCGTGTTTTTCTTGTTTTTCTTTCGGGCCATCATGATGAAAATCAATCAGTTACGTCAGTGTTTCATATCTCTGTGCATGTGTGTTGCATTAAGCAACAAGCAAATACCACATGAGGCCATTTGTGTTTCAGAGGAATATCCATGACCAACATAACCCAAAATGTGGCTATTTCCACTGTTTTTGTTATTGCATGGTTTTGTGTTTGGCCCTGACAGCTACAGAATGACTGATATTTCGAGGATGCATATTTACAGATGATTGGAACTGGTGATGGCCTGGGTGAAAAGTAAATTGAGGTCAGAAGGGAAACTGCCAAAAGGAGTCCGTAATCTCTGGTTTAGTGGAGCAAAGATCCGGCAGTTGAAATGTGACAAAAACAAAGTTTAGTAATGGCACATCCCAGCAGCTGTCATCAGCAGCATGTGGGTGGGTGTGGACTGAAAGGCACGGCATGATCCCGACCGATTGCCATTGATTCCTCAAAACCCTTCACATGTTTCTTTACATGTTCAACCAAGTCTGGTAGCACCATTGAGATGCCTTTCTTCTGCAGACAGTTGTGAATGTTGGACAAATGATTACAGTGGCATTATGTCATTGTTCCACTGTTTTGACGTCTTCACTACTTCTAGTTACTACGAGCAAATCAGAAACTTATTTAAACTTTTTCCAAGTCAGCAGGTTGTATGTTCTGAGAATGAAATCATTGACCCGCTCAAAACTGTTTCCTAGACTGACCCACTTAACTACATGTTGGGATAAGAAAGTTAAAGTCAGATATGTACCTCCTGCAGGCTCCCTATGAGTTATTTAACATTAGTGTATGTTTTGCATTGATATTCACAGGAAATAAAGACTTTATTTGGGCAATTAGATGCCAAACATTGGGTAAAAAAAAAACATTTTCCTATGTTAAGGCAATGCACGTCAAAGTGCCTCCGTCCAGGAGTCAGAAATTGCTTAAGTCTGTTTGAAAACAAACTTCTACCCGTGGCCTTTGAGTCACCGGGTCGGGGAACGTGGGAAGCTCCCTTGTACCGCAACCGTCTGCTCTGAGAATCTGCAGAGCCAGAGACAGACAGTCCTTAGTTTTATTGCCACTGACCAGCCTCTGTTAGCGACCAGCATTCAATGTTCAGCTGCCTTTTGCTTTTCCATTTCTTTGGCATTTCTGAGCATTTCTCTCAGCTTGACGTCCTCTTCAATGTTTTTCTCATCCTGTTGCCTTTATTGTGCAGCATTTAAAGGATGCATGTTAATGTATCAGATGGAGGGAAGGTGAAACTGATTTGCAAAATATCTTGTAGTCTAGATCGTGCACAGAGGGAGCCATTTGACTGCTGTTGGTAAAGTTTATCTAAGAGCCACGCAACCTTTGCACAGTGGCCTTTTGTCAGACGTGAGGTTTTATATTTTGTTGTGATTCTCTAATCTGTGGACAGTTCCTCTGGCATTCATTATCTAGTGATGGGTGGGTTTATCGGGAGATGAATAGTTGCCATTGACATGTGTGTTCGCTGTTGCTTTGCCCTTTGCAGGCCTGTGTAACATTTCATCTCACATTTGAATGTGTCGCCATAGTAAATGTCTCTTTGCATGCAGCAGCAAATCAAAAACTCAAAACCCTTTTCTGGATGAGTTCCACAGCATGAACACTTTACTGTGAGCATTCTTTCAGATGTGGTTTATGCATGGGGGGGATTTGGCTGCTTGAGGAAGTGAGGACAGTGAAGTACTGGGGTGACCTTTGTATATCTCAGAAATGTCCAGCTCTTGACTTACCGTATCTGTGTTTACTTTTTTCCGGAACATTTATGTTACTTGTACATTGTGTTTTAACACACTTATGTCATATGGATGCCATGATGGGTTTGTTTATGAGTCTGACTTTCAACAGGGTTTGTTTGTCTCTTTGACACGACCGAATACTGTAAACACATTGTCTGAGCTGAAGCTTTTTCATGGTTTCAGGATGCTAGTAGTTTTCCTCACAATACACTGAGTCATGAAGAAATGCAAAAATGAGGAGCTTGATTGTGTGCAGCTCCGGCATGCATCCCCACAGATACGTGTGCAGAAGAAATGTTCTTCTTTTCCACAATTCAGGACTGCTACGATTCTTTTTCAAAACACTTGTAAATAACATGGCTGCCTCAAGGCTGGTGACGTATCAGACAGGGCGGCCTTCCCTCCACTCGGCATCTGTGTACGCAGTGAGACAATGAGACCATCTCTCAGTCTCGAGACAAAAAGTTGACTTGCGTGATGTCTAGCTGATGTTTGTGGGCTGCAGTCAATTATACCATGAACCTTGGGATCATGTCCCAAAGTTCAAAACAAGATCCCAAATTCCGATAGCCTCTTTCCTTTTGACCTAAACACAGATTTTTCTCCTTTGTCTCCTCTTGTGGTTTTTTGGCTTGTTTTTCTGCCTCAACCCAACATTCCTCGTTTTCAGGAGTCAAGTCACACAGCCAGATGAGTCCGATAGTGGTATACTCCCCTCTTCCCTTCATCTTTCCTTCCTTATTTCCTTTCCTCCTCCCTTTCCTTTATTCTCCCCTGTCCTCCTCCTTGCCCATCTGTCTTGTGAATGCCTATGTAAGCTCACCGTATTTTCATATTAGGAATAGCTGACCTCGGTCAAAATGACCTGCACATGTCTTAAAAGTACAGCCAGGCTGGTTGACAGCGTAGACAAATTGCACACGCACAAAACACAAACAAACACACCCTTGCAACATCTGCTGCCAGACACATAGTATCCTTGCAGCAGAGAGGTGGATTATAGGATTGCAGTTCTGCAAAACAGATTTGTTGTTATTTACATGGGGGTATGTTTCATTCGTCCTCATCCTTTTCATTTGGTATGTGTCTGCACGCACTCCGTGTGTTCCTCATTCACAGTGCAAGGTTGGGTCACATTTAAGCCTCTCTTCCAGATATTTCACGCAACAGGAGATTTGTTCTCTTTCCCTAATTCCAATACTCATTTCAAGGCAGCGTGCTTTATTCCTCTAACGATAGCAGATTAATGCTAATTGACTCTATTTTTGCAGGAAAAAAAAAGATCAAAGAAACAAGCTCCCTTTAATTTCATGGTAATGTTGCTTAAGGATTCACAGCAGGAGGTACTGAAACATCTGAGGTGATGTTCAAGTTCAATGAGAGTGGTTGAGCCTGGTGGTTTTGAGCGGTCTGAGACTGTGGGCCTCCCCTCATAAAGTTCTGAAAAAGATTTCAATTTAGTTGCTTATTTTCTCTCAATTCCTTGATCTAAAACTACTACATCTCTGAGCTGTCTTTACTACATTTAGTAAACCTAATGTGATCTTGTTTTATTAACAAATATATCATTTTTAACTCAGCCTCCCCTGAAATCGTCTAGACCCCCCCTGGGCAGGCTTGCCTCCACATTTGAAAACTGTGTGAACCTGCAGAAGAAGCCGTTTCAACTGTCATCATGTGACATTTTAACATGAGTTTGTCAGTACTGAAGCAGAAGTGAGATATCAACACGGTCAGCCAGTTTTGGCCTACAAGAAATGTACACTCACGTATTGGAATGAGCACTTTATGTTGACCAATAAATCATAAGTAATAAATGCCAAAGATATATTTTAGGTCATATAAAAGCTGCATGTATTTCATTGTTTGTCCACCAGAGAGAACTGACGCAATGTTTAGAGCAAAAAAACAGGCTCCTCTTTATTGATGTCTGCTTCTTGGCATCCGTTATTAGACCGATATCTTAAAATTCTTACCCTGCTAATTAAATCTGCAGAGCTCAGCTGTTTCAAGAGTCCGGAAAATTGTATATTAAAAGAGCAGCAGGGGACTTTGGTGAAGTTGTAACATGTTTGTGTGCTTCATTCAATCAAGATGTTTATTTTATGGTATTCACTAAAGTCCTCAGAACGTAGACCAACAGTTTATGACAGTGTGAATCAATTCTGTTAAAAAAAAGAGTGATGATAGCAATTATTCATACGTAATATATGCTGAATGTCTGAAGCATAACTATAGACCATTAATTCACTGCTATGACCCCACACAAGGCCCGAGTGAGACCGGTGAGTTATCAGTGCTGCATGGTAACTGCTGAAAGGGCATCAGCTCTCTGTTCAGCCCCCCGTCCTCCCAGCTCTTCTCTCACTTGGCTTCTGGCCCATCACACTGGGAAAGGAGCTGTTTTGGTTCTGTCTGTTGTAATTACAGTAACCCCTCCAGGTTTTATCCTTTTGGGGAAAACTATGAAGTGATAATGAAAACCACTGCATCGTGTCAGGCTCAGGGGAAATAAATCAGAGGTTGATCTAATAACAGGTTCGCATCAGATTCTGCAGGGAGATGGACAATTGGTGAATGTTGATTTCTGGATGGTAATTGTTTTGACACTCAGTAGTTCTGGTTGCAACCCAATTTTTTTGTGTTATTCCCCCACATTACTTTGTGGTGTTCTACAGTATCGACACGCTTTAATGCCTTAAGCTGAGCATCGCACATTCCCTTCTGGGGTTTGTTTTCGCAAGCAGCAGGTGCTTTACCCTGCAGCCCACACTAGTGAGAAAGAACAGCGCTTGTTCCAAGTACACAGAGAACCAGTCAGAGAGGGTGGTCCGTCCATCCAGTAAGTGTCAGTATCTGTTCACAAGTTACGACTCACAGAAAATGAATGATTTCGCTTCATGTCATCGCTGGCTTGGTTTTTCTGTTTTCTCCCTTCTCCAGAACATTTTGGCAACCTCTCTTTTCAAGCGGCACTCGCTGCAGCCCAAACCCTCAGTGGGAAATTAGCCTGCATCATCACCGATAGCTCACATTGAGAGGGCTGCAGTGACCTTATCAGTCGAACTTACTTGTTCACCCTTTACATTTACTGTAGATAGGAACCGCTGTCATTGTCATCATTGCAGAAGAATTAGGGTCGATGTTACTCAAAAATTTCTTTTGGAGTGTAACACATTGTTTTGACGGTGTAATTCACCATTATCTATCATGTTGTTCAAACTCATCGATTAAGCTATATGATCTAAAAAAGATCATTATTAAAGACTGTTTGCAACGCAAATATTCTTTTGTGTCCGTGCATATTTTCTAAGTTTGAGATTTTTAAAATACATCACTTTGGTTTTGAATAACACTTGTCTTTACAGGATGTGGTTGCTCTGACTGGGTTTTCAACGTTTTATTTAGTTTGTCGTTCGCTGTGTTTAGACTTTAGACATGAAAGGCAATTGACATTTTCACCAAAATCCAAATTGTAAACAATAACTCTGCTCTGAAGGCTGACATTTCCACATCTGGTTTGTGTCTGTTGCCATAGGCCATTATATAACTATAAAAGAAACAAAGATGCCATGTATTGAACTTTGTACACTTTAACTTCTCTAAATGATTTGGTTTTATTGGCAGAATTTCAGTTCACATGTGCTAAAGATGGCTCATTAAACAAACTGTCCAGATTAAAACATTTTATAAGAGCCGCATGTGTCGCACAGATTTTCGGGGGATGCATCTGTTGAAGCGTATTGGTCAGAAATCCTTTTACACTTAACAACAACTGCCACACACAGACTTCTAACCACAAACATAATATCAGCTGTTTTAAGTTGCCCTGTTATGTTGTCCTGACTCCATGGGCTTCTTTTTGTTTGCAGAAATTGGCTGCCGGAGTGGACCAGTTTGCCTACACCTGCATACAGGACCATCCCATCTGGACCAACCAGCAGTTCTGGGAAGCCACCTTCTACAGCGAGGTCCAGGGCCAGGTCCGAGCCCTGTATCTCAACACCCCAGAGGGAAAGGGAGGCAATACTGGCAGGCTGAAGGTGTGAAAAATCATTTATTTATTTATTATCATAGTGTAAATGATTCTGTGGGATAAATGTGTACAATGTGTTTTCTCAGCCTTCAGATCTTCTGGTTGCTTTTCATAGTTTTGAGTTCACAAGAAGATGATTTAAGGAACCAGACAATGTAATTTCTGAGGAATTTGCAGTAGGATTGCTGACTTCTGTAAAAGCTGATGATAAACTGCGCTGCTGTCTGAAGCTGAGCTCAATGCTTCATTTCATTACCCACTTTTTAAATTTCGATCCATGTTTGAGTAAACACAGATTTGAACACAAAGCCCCACAGTGGGATCCTCTAACGTGTT
>CAAKHC010000592.1:44223-88901 GCA_901007825.1 Macroramphosus scolopax
TTCAATTCTGTAACTGTTGATTGTTCTCATAACACAATTCCAAATCCAAGGGTGTATACAAACATGTTTAATGCTGACACCAATGTACCATGTAAGTGCCTTTGTTATTCTTGTATACATATTAATAAAAAATATGAAACAGAAAGCTGATGATAAACTGCGCTGCTGTCTGAAGCTGAGCTCAATGCTTCATTTCATTACCCACTTTTTAAATTTCGATCCATGTTTGAGTAAACACAGATTTGAACACAAAGCCCCACAGTGGGATCCTCTAACGTGTTTGTGACTTGTATTTATTGCTCCCCCCATGAGATGGACTGCTTCTTAACTCATCTGCAAAGAAACACTCCATCGCTAACAAAAGAATTAGGCATCACTGCTTTGAAAGGGGGTCACAAGAAACATTCTGTCCCGATTCTTCTGAACTCAAAAATGTATCTAAACTTTCAGTCCTTTTGAGCACTTCCTTCCCCTTTGCTCCAACCGTTTTCTCTGACCTTTCCAGGATGTGGGCGCTGAGCCTGCAGCGGACAGAGATGAGGAGCAGACGGCTATGGACCTGGCGGCAGAGCAGCTGCGCTCATGGCCCAGCCTGAGCAAAGAGAAGCAGCAGGAGCTGGTGAAGAACGAGGAGAGTACTGTGTTCAGTCAGGCCATCCACTATGCCAGCCTCATGGTCTACCTGCTGGTTCCATTGGACACCAGCAAGATCAAGCTTCTCCGCAACGCTCCCGTCACTGACTGGGAGAGCGGCAGCAACAGCATCGTCACAAACAGGTCAGGAGTGCCTCAATATTGAAATAATCTACTTACCTCGCTCTCACATCTTCACTATACACAACAACCAAAGACGCTGCAGTAGATCATATTTCTGTCTCGTTCTGTACTTTTAAGTTAGAACAATCAGTCTTATCTGGAAGAAGCCTTGAGGTAAGGTTTCATGCTTTGGGAGTCCGTGTTCCTCCATTAATATGGTGATGATAAGTATGAGGGTGGATGTGGCACATTTCGCTGTCTACATGATACCTTCCAAATTAGTTAAACGGAACACAGCATGTTCTATATGTCCGGTCCACATCAGTCCTGTGAGCTTTCAGTACTTTGTAGTACTAGACTGAGGCTTGTTTACGTCAGTTGGGAGGTTTAAAACCCACAGGGTGTCCTTAATGGGCCTACACTGTACTTACCAAAACCAAACAAAATAGCAATGTGAGTGATTTCCCGTGCTGTGCAGCAACCATAAAGAATAAAATATCTGGAAAGATTCGGCACATGTGTGTTTTCTTAGAACTGGTTGGTTTGCAGGCAATAAAAAAATCTGGCTTTGGTTTCCAAATAGTCACGAGCAGACTGTGTTAATATTTCATGTTTTATTCTAAGTTTCACATTTATGCTAAAAGAGTGTCGAGAAGAAAATGTTAGGATGTTCGTCTTTGTTTTGAATTGTAATGAGAGGATGGCAAAAGAGTTTGCTTGTTTTGGAATTTTCTCTATTTCATTTTGTCCCAAAACTTGTTTGTTTCTCACTGAGAACATTTGGATCTCATCGCTCACTCTTTGCAAAACCAGTGGGGAAATTTGCGTCTCCGTCTCATATGAAACGACTTGGCTACTAGAGTCCGAGTGATTTATCTAGGTATCAGCATATACTGTAACGTCTGTCAGGCTGTAAACCACACACTCACTTACTCACTCTCCCTGCTCTTCATCGCAGTCCGTTTTCAAAACCGTCTGTCAACAGAGCTCCCAGATCGCAGATCAAATCTCCTCTCGGACATGGTGGCTTGACCCTTGACATTTTCGTGGCTTATTTGTGTCTCCATTTCTGTTTTACAGCATTGCCGGTAGTGTTGCAGAAAGCTTTGACACAGAAAGTGGGTTTGAGGACTCTGAGAACAGCGACGTGGCCAACTCTGTGGTCAGATTTGTGGCCCGCTTCATTGACAAGGTGTGCACAGAGAGCGGAGTAACACAGGAACACATCAAGAGCCTCCACAGCATGATCCCAGGTACGTCACTCACAGTGTTCACACTCCGCCACTGCCCTTATTTTCTCAGCTTTATGCAGTAGAAACTCTTGGACGTGTTGTATTCTCAGCTCAGGCCAACAGAAACACAGGCCTCTGAGCTGATTAACTCCTGACATGTTAAACAGCCTTAAAACCTCTAAATACAAACTGGTTGTAAGAATGTGTGTAAGTACATGTGTTTTCGCTGTGGGTGCATTTGTGTGTGTGCATATAATAACTAGCCTAAACTCCTGATCCATAGGCATCGTTGCTATGCAAATGGAGGCTCTGGAGGCAGTTCATAGGGAGAGCAGGAGATTACCTCCCATTCAGAAGGTGAGTGTCACTCTGCAGCAGCTGAGGCTCAATATACAGTTTATATACACTTGCATGGTAGAATGAAACATTTTTCAAATGCAACCTTTCCAAAAAATATTTTCAATGGGTATTATGGGAAACCTCTTACAACATTCTAGTTCTTGATTAGAGAGAAAAATACAGAATTGGATTATATGTAATCATACGTCTGTATACTACTTTTACGCATTATGTCCAACCACCATTGTCTTGATGAGTATTTTTATCACATTCTCTTTCACATGCTCATTTTTGTCTGGTTCATGTAGCTGACGTCTTGCAATGCTTTCAAGTCATCATAGCACTTTTAGATTTTACCACTTGGTCGTCTGGACACTGTTGTGCTGTATGTCTGCCAGCTCTTGGTAATACTCACATACACTCGTATACACAGACAAACGCCATGCCAGCACTGGCTTGGGAGCAACCTGCAAATCTTGGTGAGCTTTCTGGATAGACCGTCTGCTGGGCTTTGTGGCTAACTGCAACCTGGACTGCTAGCTGGCTGCAAGCAGCATGCCAAATAATAAAAAGCATGTAAGCCACATAGATTCTGGCATTAGCAATGGAAGCAATAACACTAAGATGAAAAAACAGTGAATGTATTTAAGGTGTAATCGAATGCCTCTTCCAAACCAATGACCAGGTTCAGACCGGGGTTATGTGACCAATCCCAATGAGGTCAGTCAACAAGGGCCAATCCCCGGTCAGGACAATGCACACAGGACCTGCGTAAGAACCCGGGAAAGATGCATAACACTTAACTCTCAGGCTTGAAATGGGTGGAGGGCTTCACATGTCACATTCAGGGGGGAGACAACATCTACTACCTGCACAAAAACACACCCGCCGGGTCCAAAACTGTATAGTATGCATTTGTAACCCAATATACCGCTCAGTATACTTTTGTATCGCATACTATTTGTTTCATAATGACGTTTCAGTGGTACAAAAAACAAATCTTACAAACGTCGTGAAGCTGAATCAAACAAAGCAAGGTGACCCCTTCAAACAAACAATCGATGTGGGTGTAACCCTGGTCAGACCTCGCTTTGTAATTGGTATACTAAGAAGTCGAGCCGGCAACAGTAATAAGTAGCAGGAGGATTCTCCTCTTTGTGTCCAAAGACAGATCATCAAGCTCTTCTTTCCCTTTGGCCAGACCTCAACTACCTCAGGTTGGCGGTGGCCTTAATGGAATTTGCTGGGACTGATTTAATGTCCCCCCTCGTTCATATTTGTGGCAGTGGTCAGTGGAATGTTTCTCTACTGGCTTTGACACTAGGTACATACTTCACTGTCCTTAGACTGAGTTCATACAGGAGAGTGGAACCTCTTAGTAGATAGTTCTTGTGTGTGACTCAACTTCCATTCAAAAGTGAAAATGGCGTCAATACATTAATCGTGCATTTTGGTGCATCGCATTTTATTTGTCGTTGCTTTACTATTTGCCTGGCCCAATGATCAACCGACCTTTCAAGGAACAAGGAAACACTCATATTAATGAGTCTGATTCTATAAGTAAGCATGTGAACTATAGATCGGTGTTCATATTATTGAATAGTAAAAAACAAAAAGTGAAAATACAATTTACTAATTGGATGGAGAGAAAAGTTTTTACTCAGGGGGTTGCGGCTGTTTTTTTTTGCAGAAAGCATGACATGGCAAGTTGTTGTTTTAAAAGGCTGCTGTGTAATATGCTTGGGTGTGTTTCTGGTGATGACGTGCATGTGATGCTTAAATCTGTCCATAAAGGTCATGCGGTGCTGTCATCTGACAATTGCAATGATAAATTGATTCCCTGGCTTATTCAAATCGGATACACTGACGCACACGTCTTAATAGAGTCATTCATTCTGACTACCTGACTGTCACTGACAATCCTTTATACTTAGTGAGTGCGTAGGTAGCAGTTCCCTGTGTGAGATATCTGTCTTCTCCCCCTCAGCCTAAAATATTGCGTCCAGCACTGCTTCCTGGAGAGGAGTTTGTGTCAGAGGGGCTGCGGGTGCTTCTGGATCCTGATGGTAGGGAGGAGGCCACTGGGGGCCTGCTGGGGGGCCCGCACATCCTGCCAGCAGAGGGAGCACTATTTCTCACCACATACCGCATCCTCTTCAAAGGCATCCCTCATGATCCACTGGGTGAGTCCATTGATAAAACATCACTAGATGACCATATGTTAACACATCATGCAACAGTAGGTACAAATACAAATTGCACTAATTTAGTTCTGTTTAAATTAAATCATCTTTCCCTGCCTAATTCTTTAAATAATTCCTCCGTGCATCATAAATTCAGCAAGAACTTTGGGCTGCTGAACCTTCAAAGTTATTAGCAGGTGGTCAAGTGCATCGTTTCCCTTCAACGCTGCAAAAATCATCTCTCTAATGTGACGCTGGTCTTTGTCCCTCTGTGTTCAGTGGGGGAGCAGGCAGTGATCAGAGCTTTCCCAGTGTCGACACTAACCAAAGAGAAGAAGATCAGCATCCAGAACCAGCTGCAGCAGAACATGCAGGAAGGACTGCAGCTCCGCTCCGCGTCCTTCCAGGTAAACACTGAACACACTGCACTGTTGGTGTTATTACCAACAGTAGTAAGTCTAAGGGGTTGGACACATCTTAGACACAGAGCGCCGTGTTCTAGTTCATTCAACTTTTCTGATGTAAGATGATAAAAAAATCTAATCTTTTACTAACTTTCTTCTTACTAGCTTGTTTAGTATGTTATTTCTTACCCAGCCAGGCTGACAGAGGATTCTCTAACTAAACATCAACAATGACATTCACATTAGATTTATCACCGGGCGATGTTGCATATCTTTTAGAAGCAACACAGTCTTCTTTTTTCATAATATGAGCTTGATTCTTAGAATCGGAGCAAAATCTTTCAGCCAAGCATGTGTTTATAGTTGTTCGATGAACCGCTGTAAAACTTTTATAGTTCATTCCTGTCTTTTTGCTTAAACAGATGATGAAAGTGCTCGTGTTGTTGGACTGTGGGTCACTTGGCCCGCTTGGACAGCCTTGTTTTGCTTCCACACACAACGGAATATGTGTGTGTGGGGGTGTGTTGTGGAAATCATACATGGACTGTTTTATCAATCTTGAGTTAAGACGTGGAAGTTCCTGATTTGCATGTTTTTGCAAATGTTTTGGGGTGAGACGGAGGGGAATCCTGGCTGTGCAAGCAAATACGCAGTTTTGACTGTCTCACATGCTCCATTTAAAGATGTCTTCTACACATGTTGCTCAGGATGAAGCTGAAGAGGTGGTGTTCAGCAAGTATCTAAATTCAAAATGTTAATATTTCTCACAGCTGATAAAGGTGGCGTTTGATGAGGAGGTGAGCTCCGAGATGGTGGAGATCTTCAGGAAGCACCTCCAGAGGATCCGTTACCCACAATCCATCTTCAGTTCCTTTGCATTTGCTGTCGGACAAACAGCCCCTCAGCTAATCCTTCCAAAGCAAAAAGAGAGGAACACTGGCTTCAGGTTGGTGGTGCAACTTTTACTGACTGAGATTACCCTAAATAGATTTGGAAAAACCCCACTGAGCGCGGATCGCTGGAGTGAATCACAGGTCCATCTGAAACATTGGTGTAAATAGTCACATTCAAGACAATCTAAACATTTGAAACTGAAACTCTTCACAGAGAGTTATGTTGCTGTCTGCTCTGTCCTCCTTGTAGGACTCTATCCAAAACAATTGTCAAGGGAGCCAAGAGGGCTGGAAAGATCACCATGGGCCGCGGTAACCAGACCACATTGAAGAAGAATGACAGAGGCAGCAGAATGACCTGGCATGAAGATGATGACATTTCAAGTGAGAGAAATCACCCAAGGACATCGACTATTGTTATTCATATGTTATTCCTGTGTGAGAAAAAAAACAACCAAAGAAAATGTAATCGTGTTCTTAACCTTTACGTTTGTGCGTCCCAGTATCGGATGATGGTGAGCCGCCGCCCAGCAGCACTCTGCGAGCATCAGAGAAGTCCACCATGGAGCAGCTGGTGGAGCAGTCTTGTTTCCGGGACTACCAGCGTCTGGGCTTTGGCACCATCACCGCCAGCTCATCTCGCTCCAAGTCGGGCGAGCAGTTTAGGATCACAGCCGTGAACAGACTCTACTCTCTTTGTCGCAGGTACAACACCTTACACACTCGGTACTTGCTGCCAGCTGAATGGCCTCAGTTCAGCAGTGCAGAATATATTTATTTTCAGGATTTATAGCCGTGTCAGAAGCATTGCAAGAAACTCAAAAGGCCTGCAGGGAGTCCTCCTTTACCTGGCAGACAGATGTAATAATGAGGTTCAAATCCAGCCTTTATAAGAAACACATGGTGTGACGAACAGTCATAGTAATGTCTACGAATTGAACAAGGAAACATCTATTTACATCAGCTGCGTCTGTGTCTCGCTGCAGATGAATGAACACATTCTTGTGTCCTATTAGTAGTCCATCTCTTTTGTAATACTTGTATGTTTAAGATTCCTGCTCTGTCTCCCCATCAGTTACCCTGGGCTGCTGGTGGTTCCTCAGGCTGTACAGGACAGCAGTTTACACAAAGTGGCCCGTTGCTACAGACACAACCGTCTGCCGGTTGTGTGCTGGAAACATCCCCGCACCAAAGCTGTGCTGCTGCGCTCAGGAGGCTTCCACGGCAAGAGTGTGGTGGGATTGTTCAAGTCACAGAACCCATCTTCAACAGGTTCGCATACACAGCAGCCAAAATCCCGTCCTCGGGTTTGTGTGCCGGCTTGAATTCACAAAAATATCGTTTGATGTTTTTGCTGAATAAACGCTGTAGTCTGTAATTTCAAGCTGTAAATTGATGCCATTATGTTATTCTGTGTCTAAATGAACTGCTGTGTTCTGCTTCTAGCCCCAGCATCATCCTCAGATTCGTCCAGTAGTCTTGAACAAGAGAAGTACCTGCAGGCCATCCTCAACTCCATCCCTATTTACTTCAAGATGAACGGACATAACACCCTGTCCAACCGCTCCCTCATCGGTCTCTCACCAGGTACAAGGCTGATCATTTTCACATCCTATTTTTAATTAACCTTGATGATGCTGAATACAACTCTTCCTCTTGGATGATTAGTCAAGCTAAGTAAGAGGCAGTTCATGTCTGGAAAGATTTCATTTGTTATATTTGTTTTGATGGATTAAATCTCGATGACGCAGTGAGCATCAAGACACGTTTCCTTCTCCTGTCCGACAAAAGAACAGGTGTTCTTCAACATTCCTTCTGTCCCCAGTGACCTGTACTTGATGAGTCAAAATGTTTGGCGTGAGAAAGGTCTGTTGAAGTCTGACATAACAGAGCACTGTCAGGCGGCACACAAAGCTTTACGTCTGGAAGTATGATGAAGTTACTACGTTTAGCAGTTTCCAACATGTTGATACCATTGTAGTAGTAGTGACTCTTTGTCATGAAGTAGCACATCAATGGCTGCAGGTGTTAAGTCTCAACATTGCCTGTGAGCCTTAAATCTGGGCATTTATTCCATCAAACCAAAGCTACGTCACTCGACTGCGTGTGCTCGTACGTGACCTGGATTGCATTGGAACACTCGGCCTTGGCGGTGCCGTGGGAAAAAACCTGGGTTTTTTTGCAAGGGACAAGAGGCCATGTAGAGAAACTGCAGACTTGCAGTCCACTGAATTATTTTTGTTCACTCCAGCTGTGTTTTTCTCGGCCATCATCAGGCAATCATCCTCTTCCCTTTTGTTTTTGCCCCGGTCATCGGTTATTTTTCACCTACTTATCGTGTGTGTGCGTGTTTATGAGACAGATGGCGACAGTGTGGAAGAAATACTGTATCTGATATATGGTAACAATCCGAAAGGAAATTTGTACAATAAAAGGTTATGTAAGAATCACAGGACAACCCAGGGTCACCGCCCAGCCCATCCATCTTCTCGGACTTCACTGTATCGTGAGCACGCTGAACTTTCTCAGCACGGAACTGAAACTCCAGGATGCCTATGTGCACACACATGAGGGCAAACACTCATGAAACCAGCAGATGTTAAGCTCCCCACATTGTTGTATGTAGGAGAATGTAGAGACTGTAGGAGTTTACACCGAGCACTGACCAAATCACAAAAACATGTCAAGTTTTGTTTATGCACATTCGCCCTCTTTTCTTGTTTGTGCTTGATAGTAATAGTGTCAGAAAGAAATACCGTCTTGCACATTGTGTGAATGTTTGGAATGTCTTGTTTGCAGGCTGCGAGAGGAGGACATCCAGGATGCCTAAGATGGCTCCTGTCCACTTAGACATCCCATTTTCAAACAGCTTTACTAGAGGAGGTGAGTGCGACATGTCATCGCTTCCCGCTGCCGCTGCTGCTGCTGTTAGCTGTAAGACTTCAATATGACGGCCACATTTATTCACTTACGTGAAATGTTCAAAAGCATAGGAACATGATACAGTTTGCTTCCATGTTGATTTAATCATCAAAATCATTCTGGTAGTTTGTTCTTTGTATCCGTCACTGCTGCTGGTTTTATCCGCAGCTTCCAGTTTCCAGTTTGACAGCAATTGTGTTGACATAAATACATCATAATAACTTTCAATAATAAGTTAGACAGTGAACCTCTAGTCACAAACCTATTACGCCATAATGCTCTTAACGTGAGCAAACACTCACTCTGTGACTCTCCCTAATAATATAGTCAAGACAAACAATGTTCGTTTGTTTCCTCATTGGTGAAATGATTTTTAAAAGATGTCAAAAATACTTTCAGCCCTGATATTTGTCTGTCAGGGTTTTGTTACTCCTATTCAGACCTGTTGTGTTCCTGCAAATGAGAATTACTGTAACTGTAATCTCAACAAGATTACGACATGACTGTGTGAACTTCGAATCATCATTACTGAGTGTTTTGTCTCGGCTCGATGTTGTGCTCGGTGTCGGAGCATGTTTGAGGAGTTAGTCACGGCTTCGGATGGCGGTCAAAGGTGAAAGGATTTCTAAATCTGACGGATTTCAACACACTGACTGACTGGAACTACTGACACATGCATTCTTCAACACAGGACAGGGAACTCACATTTTGATCTATTATACTGCAACTAAAATACGAGCAGAAGATCTGTGACATGTTCCTGCCTGCGATTGATTCATTATTTATACGATTCAATCTGCAGTTAACATTCTTTGTTTGTTAAAAAACAAAATTTGACGCCTGCAAGATACGTAAAACTACAACCCGGACAGAGCACGTCGGGCAGGGCGGACCGAATGTTCCCCGTCCTGCGTGCAGTGACAAGCCTGTCGTGGCTCTGCAGCTCATCATACAACAAGTTACAACTCCGTTTGCCTCAATACGAACTGCAACCTCACGACACCTGTTTCTTTGCTGTTATGATTCTTAGTCATGTATTGAGATCAATGTCGGTTGAGTTTGCTGTTGTGGTTACGAGTGTTGTAATGGTCTGTTTGAGTGGTGTGTTGACTTCCACAGAGCACACACTGATTACATAACTTGGTTACTGCACCGACTCGTGTTTAGAATAGAAATACACATATTTATTTCAGGAAATTAGTAGATAAGATTAGTAGTAAATAAAGTATTTTGTGTCGTCTATCGAGGTTTAAAACAGTTTTGCTTTGACAACCGAGGATGAGTACGGGTCCGTAGGGTTTTCCTCCTGGGGAAGTGCAGCAAGAACCTCAGCCTGAGGTGGTAGTGAGCGGTGCCTCGACACATGATGATTGGGCGGCACCTTTCTTGTAAAGTATCTTGTGTAATCGGGTGGTTAATAATCACGTCTCGGTGGTTCGTGCGGATATTATCTGAGAATC
The DNA here is from genome assembly GCA_901007825.1 of Macroramphosus scolopax. Lineage (NCBI taxonomy): Eukaryota > Metazoa > Chordata > Actinopteri > Syngnathiformes > Centriscidae > Macroramphosus > Macroramphosus scolopax. The sequence goes on from CAAKHC010000592.1 coordinate 54,413, forward strand.
GTTCTTTAATGCCTGCTTTTCTTGGGCAGAGATGCAGACCGACATGTTCCACATGGCGGTAACTTTAACAAAACATTGGAAAACTGCACAAACCCACACCAGACTAGTGGGTCTGTTTGACACCATCCTCACCTGAGTCTGGAGCAGAGAGCGTCACATCTGCAACTTACAAACAGGCCATCTCATCACCAATCCTACATATGGACTCTCGTATTCATGCATGCTGCACCAATCTATCATTTGATCATTTTAAAAATCATTTAAACATGCATGAGAGTTTCTGTGGGTGGGATTTATGTCAGACTGAAATGTCTGTATGATGTTTTGTTGACATGATTTTTTTTTTTATTCATGCCCCTCTCATCTTCTTCTCTACACAACTGCCCCAGTGCTTGAATACAGAGATAAACTATTCACTCACTCAAACCAAAAACCTGCCAGTAAGGAGAGAATTCACAGTCAAGGTACAGTGTGAATGTCTCTTCCCCCTTCCTCCTTTCAGCGCTCCCTCTCATTCTAACACATCCTCTTCATTTTTCCTCTCTCTAACCCCCACGATGGACTAACCGGGTCATGTTCTGCACTGCACCGCGCTGAACCTCCTTGTGCAGCATCGTACTAATCGTCACTGACTTAAGGGAGTGCTCCGCTGGGACCTGCGGTTTTTCACAAACCACAGTGGCTGCTCTAATTTGGCCTTTTTCTTTGTTGATATGTTGGCTCAGCAAGACTAACTGTGGTCAGTTCAGGGCCGGGGCCAGACTGAGGATGGAAGGAAACTGTTTGTCATGGCGCACCAGTCATGAATCACACAAAATGAGACGTGCACTTTTTGTACAATGAAGTCCCCTTGAATAGGTTTTTTCTCTAAATCGAAAGGAATTTTGCAATTGCCTCTGTTGTGTGTAATGTAATTTTTCTGTGCACTTAATCTCATCATACCAGCTGTAGACAGACATAGAGCAGATAGATCTACAGATAGTGTAGATACAGTGTCTGGCGTAGTAACATTTTGAAATTGATCTAATTTCAGTTTGAAGTTTTGACTCTCAGGGATTATATTCTTCAAGATGTTAATAAAGGATCAAAAGAAGCTGACATTGGTAACAATCTGTCAGCCATTTATGTGCAACAAACACCGAAATGCAACGTAAAAAGGGATGGAAGTGATTTTATTTAAAAAGACATGTCCTTCCTCGCTGTGGTTAATGTTTTGTTGAAGGTCTTGCATGCTGGTTTTCAATGTGTTGGCTTCTAGATTTGTTGACTTGCTGAAAAAATTCCAACAACTTCTGCTTCTAATATCTTAGCGCCTGATTCCGAGAGGCTTTGTTGGTGGACTGAAATGATGAAGGTGTTGAGATAATCCCTGTTGTTCTGCTGTGCATGGAAATTCTTAGTCCTTGCATGTCATGTGTCCTTCCGTCATAGTTTGTTTGACCGCATGTGTGCATCAGTGGTATTAGAACAGGCCACCTCCCGCACGTGTTTGTGTGACTTTTGTTTGTGTCTGTGTGTTTGCAGGCATGTGGGCCAGCCTGCGCTCCAGCAGCAGGCTCATCCAACACCCGACAACAGGACACGTGGGCGCCAGACTGGCAGGGAAGGATTTGGCGCCCCCTGCAGGAAGTAACAGTCTTCAGGCTCAGCTCCTGAAGCAGCAAGCTGCCCTCTACATCTTTGGAGAAAAGTCACATCTGAGGGTGAGAAAGAAAATGTGTCACGTCCTGTGAGGACATTTTATCATGAATTACTATACTTTATTTAATAAATCTGCACATTCCTGTGTGTATTGAACGGTAAGTGGATGTGAAATTTGAAAACTTCATCATATCTAAACTTGACGTTGGTAAAAGTAAATTGTACGCCTAAAGGTAGCAAGCACAGTGACGTATTTCTTCACTGAAGAGATTACAAGTGATCCTACAGACATGTCGAATCTGGTCTGTTTATTTTAATGTCATTGTAATTTTACATATTTATAAGTATTATCTTAACTAGTAGTCGAACAAGTATTAATAGTACTGAATTACATTGTACATGTTTGTACTTTTCTAATTACGCTGTGTCATTTTGATATAAGCATGTTGAATTTCTGCACCCACTGATCTTTGTGTGTTTGTACAGGGACTCCGAGTGGACTCGTCGCTGAACTGTGAACTGGTGCCGGTGGACTTCTCGGACACGCGGCAAATAAAAGCCTCCTTTAAGAAGCTGCTCAGGGCCTGTGCTCCCAGTGCCACTTCATCCGACTCGGAGGACTCCTTCCTCAAAGCCCTGGAGGAATCTGAATGGATCCTGCAGGTGACAAAACACATGACATGCAGAGGCTTTGTATTTCAGGGTGCACATTCACAGCACCGCTTAGGTTGTGTGAGAACGACCCCACTGTCTGCTCTGTGGGGCGAGTTTCACAGGATGGATAAATACACTATGAAGCCATTTTCCCAAGGGAAAGGGATCCAGAACGATAGCAGCAGAGCCCTTCTCATGCTGGTTATCTGATGGACCCCCTGCAGCCTTTGTCCTTACATTGAACATTTCATAGAAAGATAGAAGAATCTGGGAAACCCAAACATAAGCAACAAGCCGAGTTAGCAAATAACTTACCAATAGACCAAATATGGTAATCCTTGGACAGAGAAGATTAATTATGTGTGTGCGTGTGTGTGTGTATATGCGGTCACTTGCACGTATGTTAATCTCCCACAGCTTCACAAGATCCTGCAGCTGGCACTGATTCTGGTGGAGCTTCTGGACAGCGGCTCATCTGTTCTCCTCAGCCTGGAGGACGGCTGGGACATTACTACACAAGTGAGAAAAAAACACAAACACCTTTATAAATAAATGCACATTAAGACGTAGAAGAGGAGGTTGAGCCCAAAGTATCTAGACCTGAGGAAGAGAGAGAGTCGCATACTTGCAGTAGTCATAGTCAGTGCTAAGAGCGGACGTAGGTACAACTTGATATAAGTTAGTTTGGTGCAACCGACACAGAGACTGGTATTAACAAAGAATGACTCAGCAGCAAAGACCAGTTGTTGCAGCCCGGCCCAGGTGTTGTTCGATGTCACCCCCTCTTTACCGGCATAGCAGCTTGGATCAAAGGAATCTAATTGAGCGATTTGGCAACAAACAAACATCTTAAGTGCGAAACAGCAATAAAAGTGATGATAAATTCCTGGTACTAGATTAGTTATGTAATACATCTTGGTTTTGTTTGGATAAAGTTACTGTTTAGGAGCTGTTGACGATATAGTGGAACAAACGACTAGTCGATTCTGTACGCTTTCATAACACGCACATGTGATACTACAAGCCTACTCACAGATGATAATCCATCCATGTCCACAAGCGACCAGCAGGCGGCAGCTCATAAGACTTGGCCTTGTTAGGCACAGCTGCACCCTCGGTTGTCTGTTTGTGAGAGATGGAGATCAGGGCTGCGTACATCGATGTGCTGCACGAAGCTCTACAGTACAATACGTCTTTACCTATTTTAAATAGTAAACAAAGCAGGAAATTCTATATTCGGCAGGTACTTCTGATGTTGTGGCGGGCCGCCACAAATTAATGGATGTATGTGGAACATTGTATAACATCCTCCTTGGTTGTTCTGACTAATGCAGAATCACTCTATTCTCTTTAATGTAGCCGGTGTAACAGTGCTACATTCTCAGCCTAACAACTGCTAAATATGGTCCTTTATTTAGACTGCTGCTCAGACACGAGTCAAACGATTGGTTCTCTTTATCACAACTGGATCAAGTTCAATTAGGATAACTTGATGTTCCCGAGTTTTTATGGAGCTGGCTTCATCACGGGGTCTATTCAGACCATCTGTCGACCACACTTGCTTTCCCCTCATCTTCTGATCGTTTGTGTCCCCGTTGACCTGAATATGTGAAGTTTGGGTGATGACATCGTTTGGAGTCTTTAAGCATTCTGTCACCTTGCTCGTTTCCTTTTTTTACGGCGTGTAATAAAAAGTCTGCCTCTATCCCCTTCGGTTGTCGGTATCCTTTCGCTGCAGCAGTCAGAATTCCGTCTCACCTTTGCTCTATTTGCTCATATCTTCCATGTTGACCTGCTAACATGCACATGTTTGTGTTGCCACGCGTGTGTCCTTCAATGTCTTCACAGAGGTTGTAAAGACCTGGACTGCTGTTTAAAAGCCCAATTTGTGGATCTCTTATGCCAGGCACGTGTTAAGCCTGGAGCATCTTTCTCCACAGGCCACCGTCTCCTTCACGCCAGGTCCTGATCAGACCCGCACAGGCAAATGGGCTCCATATGCTCCGACACCCAGCAGACAGGAAACACTGACTTTCTGAGTGTTTTTTTTTGTGTTTCTCTTACTCATCCTCCAACTCTCTGCCTCTCTCTTATGTCCACCCTCCTCTCTCATGCCATGCGTCTCCTCTCAGACGAGTCAGTTGTTGTCTGTTTGCGATCTAAAGGGTTTTATTTTTAACTTTCTCCACCACTCAGGGACGGATGTTCTAGTAAACCCCCTGGGGAAGCCATGAACTGTTTTTCCCGTTCGTTCCACACGCGTCAGGGCTCATTAGTTGTGTTGGAGGCGACAGGGGCAGCGAGGCCCGCCAAACATATTGCATGTTTGGACAAGTGGTTCTCAACTGGTGTTCTGTGGCGGGAGATCAAGTGTGGCTGAAGACTTAACTGCATTGTTATATAGTTGGGATTGATAGCAGATGATCAGTTTGACTTTGGGTTGAAGGTTTTGTAATTAATTAATGCCATCCACTAACCACGCATGACATACGGACAACACGCTGCGCTGGTGGGACGGTGCTGCTGGAACAGCATGTTAGCAAGAATGCAGAGGTTTTATCCCCTTCGTGTTTTACAGTCCTCAAATTCAATTGGCATTGACGGTGGGTGATGTTGGAAAACATTACCACGAAATCTAATGTTGATCTAATACAGTACAAAGATGCACAAAATATAGGAGGCTGAAAATGGATTTGGAGGCTGATTGAATAAGACGACTATAAAAGACGAGTTGTTAAGATAAAAGATCAATAATAAAAGGTCCAAGCAAATAATACAAGCAAATAATACTATAACACACAATTGTAAAATACTACATAAAACATAGATAAGAGTAAAACAGTAAAATGTTCTTGTTTCTTGTTTTCCATATTTCAATACTCACACATTCAGATCTTCAGTCTTTTAAACGTCCACCATTTTTTTTTTTTTTTTTTATGTTTTTTGTTTAATAACGTGGCCTTAAACTCTCAAGAAATGAGGGAAATTTCCACCTAACATACATCTTTGGATCAGGACATTCCTTTATTTGTCATTTTAAACCCAACATTTATACTCTACCTTGTAGTTGTGTTGTTGTCGGGGTGTTTGAGCAAGAACACTTTTCACTTGATTTATTTGGGGAACTTTAGATTTCCAGTTTTGTATCAGTTCCATGTGAGTAGTTCACTCAGTCACTGGTGCGGACCACATTCAAACCACACATTGTTCATCCGCTTCTTTTTTTTTTTTCAATTGCCACCATCTGAGCAAAGAGTGGAGGCAGTAGTGACGGTGTTTTGATATTAACAACGTTACAGTGGGCTGGGACCTCGGAGTGCAACGGACCCAGTGAATTCTGGTTGTTGTACCACGATCAGTTCATAGTCCACTTTAATGAAAAGATGATGTTTACTGCTGTGAAATACTTCTTTAATACTGCAGTGAGAATTGGTTTTATCTTCCTTGAGTGGATCGATCTGAAACCTTTTCTTCCTCTCTGCAGGTGGTGTCTTTGGTGCAGCTGCTCAGTGATCCTTTCTACCGGACTCTTGAGGGCTTTCAGGTGCTGCTGGAGAAGGAGTGGCTTTCCTTCGGCCACAAGTTCAGCCAGCGGAGCAACCTGAGTCCCAGCAGCCAGGGTAGCGGCTTCACCCCCATCTTCCTGCAGTTCCTGGACTGTGTTCACCAGGTGAAGCTTCAACCTCACCCTCCTGTCCCACATCACTGCACTACAATGTTGACATCTGTCTGCTTTCCCTCAACGACTTACAACGTCATTCATATCCTCTGCATGACCTCATCACATTCCGTAAAAGAGAACAGGCGAGAGGGTGAAGAAGACGAGGACCTCAGCTGTCATCATCATCAATACATTTGGTTTAGTTTTGCACTCTGCGTTCCACACACTGGATATTTCAACAGTCTATTGCACCAGGGAGCGTGCAGCAAGGCTGTTGCACAGATGGTCAGTGATCAGTGTTCCGCTGCCTGTGCTCGCGTGTTTCGGTATCCCTTCACTATTCGAGCAACATGTGGTGAATTGTAGTTTTGGGGATTGCGAGCCTCTACGAAGGGTTTGGATGTGCTTCAGGGAACAGCTTGGGCCCACACCGAAATGCTAACTTTAGAGAATGTTGAGAATTTCTTGGTGTCTTTGGGGACTTCCAAACTCTCCCATACACTTACATCAACACATAGTTTCTGCATTTGTCTTTTGAAACTACAGTCTTGGCAGCTAATAGCTCGTTTGGCAGCGTTCCTGGGGTCTGGAGAGCTATAAACAGAGGGGAGAGGGGCTTCGGACAAGAGCTGAAAATAGAAGAGCCTCATCACCAAAACAGCTGTTGTTTTTGCCAGTAGACCCAGGTGGCCTCAAACATTCAACACTTCTCTCTTGTTGGCCACTTCACACCACTGGATGGGAACAATGGCCCAGCAGTCCTGCTGGATTGTGTCTGGCGTTGATGATATCACTGGATATAAACTTTGCCCCCGCAAGAACAGGAGAGGCTCTTTCCTGTTCTAATTGGTCATCTATGGTCTGGAGGGGGATGTAAAGCCGTATCGCCAGGACGCGGTCCAGCTGTCCCACTCAAGTTCTCTCTCTCTCTTTGTCTCTCTTCCTCTGTTTCTTTATCTAACTGTCTCTATCCATCTTTCCGTGTCTTTGCAGATTTTGGAGCAACATCCTCTGGAGTTTGAGTTTAATCAGTATTATCTGAAGTTCCTGGCCTATCATCACATTTCTAACCGCTTCAAGAACTTCTTGTTGGACTCAGACTATGAGCGCTTGGAACATGGTCAGTACAATCCAAACCAGTTTTAACTTTATGAAGTCTTCCTGCCACGCAAGGACAAGTGACACCATGTTCTAATGAACCCAGATCCAGAGCGTCCTGGCAGCGCGCCTGCAGTAGATAAAAGTAATGCAGTATAATACAACAGTCCTGCGAGGAATGTTCCCTCATGACCGTTATACTGTTAAGTTTTCATCTTGGCAGCTGTGATTTGTGGCACCGTTGAATTCTACTTTTAATATACCGTGACATGCTCTAATATTTTGGCAACAATAAAACAAAGTATTAGGAGCAGTGTTCCCCTGTAAAACAAGGAATCGGGGCCGATGTGGCCAAAATCCTCCTTCATGTTACATGTAATTACCGTAGTGCTTTAAGTTAATGTACACATATTCAGTGTTAACTAGTTGCTCATTAGCAGATGGTGTAATGTCTTTGTACTTGTGATGGCTTTAAATTACAAACTGTAGGGTGTGAACATCATGGCAGGTTCAAAAGGAAATCTATTTGGTTGTCAATGATTAAAAAGAACAAGTTATTACTGGAACACAAGCTGTAATAGCTCATGAACCAGAGGACGCTCTGATGGTTTCATGTCTCCTCAGAGCCTTTTATCTGCACACATACTAATGTGTTGGGATTCATTCACATTCCCCACTTGACACCTGCGATGAGGAACACATTGAATAAACAATCTCTTCAGCACATCAGCTTAAACAATCTTGAGATTTGCTGTCCTCAAAAGCGTCTCCTCTTGTTTTTGTTTTTCGCAGGCTTGTTGTTTGAAGATAAGGGGGATAAGCACGCCCGGAAAGGCATCTGTATCTGGGAGTGCATCAACAGGATGCACAGGAGGAGTCCCATCTTCTTCAACTATCTGTACAGCCCCTCAGAGAGCGAAGTGAGTGTTTCTTCCCCTCGCGGCCAACAGCTACAGCTCCCACGGAGAAGTGGTGAACTGCTCACCACCTGCTGACTCTTCTCTCGGACGGTCACGTGTTAGACGAGCTAAAAATACACGGACGCGGAAAAAAAACAATGTGTTCGAATGGTAAAATTAAGGAAGAGGAAAGCCTGTAAACATGACTTTTAAAACACATGATGGAACAATGAGGCAACAGATCCTGACGTTCAGTCAAGCTACAGGCGTGAAATTTGACACACAAAAGTCAAATCAATACGTGGGATATCTTGAAGCATCGTATCTCGTCAGACTATTCCACACATTGAAAAAACAGGATGTATAAATATTAAACTGTTTTCTCTTGTAGGTGATTCTGAAGCCCTCCATCAGCATCCCCAGCCTGAATAAATGGGACTTCTTCACGGACGAGACTCTGTCGACTGGGCCGTGTTATGACTGGAGGATGATGGCTGTGAGGTCGGAGAGCTCCGAGGAGGCAGAAACCATCTCCAGCAGTAAGAGGAGGATCGTGTGGCCGTGTTACAGCAGCGTGAGCCGCGCCCAACCGGACGCCATCACCAAACTCATCGCTGTAAGAGTTCGTGCACAAAACCTTTAAAAGTCTTTTTTTTTTTCTGTGGCTTCATCACTCATATGTTGCTGTTTTTGTTGCCCCAGGACATCGAGAGGCTGGAAAGCGAGCTGAACCAGACCCCCGAGAGGTGGCAGACCACTCTGGAGAGAGTCCGGATGAGCATTCAGGAAGACCTCAAGCAAGAAGGAAATGTAAAAACTCAGTAATTGAATAAAGTAAACTGTTCCCCAGTGTGTATCTTCCTCCCCTCATTTGTCATCTTGTGCGTTCTCAGCTGCGGAAGCAGTCTCTGTCCATTTCAGGCCTCATTCCCACGTCCAGCCTGCAGGCTTTCCAGCGGCGGTCCATGCTGCACCTGCCAGACAGCGGGCTGGGGGAAGACCGCAGCACCGCCACATCCAACGGGATCAACCGCCGCGCTGCAACGCTTTACAACCAGTTCACCCCCAAGAGTGAAGAGAACAGGTGGGGCGTGAACCCGAATAAGTTCACATTGGACTCACTTCCAACTGCGGCTGTGAGGCCAGTTCCACCTCACCGCAGTGGTATGCTGTGTGTCATGATGGAGGATCGTCTGTAATCTGTTCAACTCCGAGCTGGAGGTTACACTACACTCTCTTGGCTCTGACATCTGCATATTTCCCTTTGAATTGGACAAATACTGATTAACTGCTTTATGTAAATGACTTCATCTTCTTTACTATTTTTCACTTTCCCAATGTTTTGCGGATAAAACTTGTAACAGATTGATTTAATTTGACGTTTGCAACACAACGTCTGCACAATTTCTTCCTCCTTTCGTATTTCATTGAGGCCGCATGACACATGACTCATAGTAAAACTTGACACGTTGATGGGTTCAGGCTGTTTTTGATCATATAAGGAACATGTGTCGAACTGTCTGATCCACTACTATCACAGAGTGAGTCAGCGGGCCGCTGTCGGCGCACATGGAGAGAACAATGTCCAACGAGCGCCAGAGGTTTTTGTTTCTGCCTTCAATTGACTTTGATCATGAAGGAATTTGTTAATACGGATCCAACTGAGTGGACGTTAACTTCTTAACACGAGTCACATCCAGTTACATCCAGTCACTGCGTCTCTCTGCAGGTCGTACGAGGGGATCCTGTACAAACGTGGAGCGCTGCTGAAAGGATGGAAGCCTCGCTGGTTTGTGTTGGACATAACAAAACACCAGGTGAGCTGGAAGCACCGTGTTCATGTTTGAGCAGCGTTGCATCAGTGACACGCTGAAGGTCGATGTCCGTGTCTTCGCAGCTGAGGTACTACGACACCGGGGAGGATACCAACTGCAGAGGCCACATTGATCTGGCAGAGGTGGAGTTCGTGGTGATTGCTGCACCAACTATCGGAGCTCCCAAGCACATCAGTGAAAAGGCTTTCTTTGACGTGAGTACATTGTAATCCAGTCGTGTATCCTCGTTACTGTGCAAGCTATTGTATTGTAGATCATTTCCAGGAGTGTTTGTATGTTCTTTTGGTATTACAAGCATATTGGATACATGTTTGCACCTCATTTACAGTTGATGTGGAAACAGATTCTTATGTATATTATATATCTGCTTATGATGCATCAAGATGTGGAGCACAAATACTATATATCACAATCCTGAAATGTATTTATTTATTATAGCTGAAGACAAGCAAGCGGATCTACAACTTCTGCGCCTCGGACGCGCCCAGCGCCCAGCTGTGGATGGACAAGATCCAGAACTGCATCTCTGATGCCTGAGCTCAGCTCAGAGCCGGAACACGAGGTTATCCCGTCGTGTCATGAACACGAGAGGTGGCATCAGGTTGTTGAGAGCAGAGACGTGACAACCGCTGAGCTCTGCTTTCAGAAGGCTTTAATTATGGGACCACAGTGCCTGGTGGTGGAGGAGGAACAATGATCCACCTGTCAGCCGTCGTGACTCTGCAGGTCAGCTTCGGCTGGAAGCGGTTGAACACACTCGTCTCTGCTGTCAGCTCCCTGCGCCGGGCCTCCGACACGGACCAACTGAAGATAAGCTGACATTGTCGGGGACTGCACTACCAAGGAAACGATATCCTACTTAAGCTGTAAATAGATCAGAGCAATATCACTGGCCATTCAAACTGTGGGTTCAATTTAAAGTTAAAACGTAGACGCCAGCCTATCAAAGAGTTTCTATTTTACTACGAGGAACAGGTATTGCTGCTTATCCTATGAACCACCAAAAACTCCGAGATTCTAATGCACAAACATGAAAGAGCAATTTGTTTGCACTTAAGACGACGTATCAAACGTATGCAATCCGTGTCAAATGGTTCTTTGAACAGACGCAGACAGCGAGGCTAAAGGCGTTAGCTTACGATGTACATAGGAGAGTTCCTCCAGACAACAAAAACACTTTGCACAGTGAGTTCAAAAGCGTTACCTGACATTTTTCTATTTAAATGAGTGATGTTTTCTCTATTTTGTTGAATGTGTGTTGACGTCCGCATAACAAGTTTGTCTCATGCCGTGTAAATTATTTCTTATTAAATGTGTAACTGTTTGTGTGTGGTGGCTTCATGTTGTTCTGTAAATACTTGTGTAACGTTTCCTTTTTATATACTGTACGTACTGATCACAAGTATACTTTTTCTAACCTTTATTCTAATGTGACCAGCGCGTCTTTTTATCGTCGTTACCGGTGCAAACACCTGAGTGGCCTGTTCCCTGTGTGTGATGAACCATTGTTCGGAAAGTGAAATGGAGATGTGGTCTTGTTGTTCGGATTGTCTCTGCAGACTCGTGTGTCTTTTTAAGGGCTTTTAAAGAAGCCAAATGAAAATATCATCCTGTGGTTTTTCAGAGATCCTCGTCTCATCTGTCCTCTGCTTGTGCATCCTCTACAGTTTCATTAGAAGAAGAGAAAAAAAATAAGAAAGGAGCTATTCAAAGATATCAGAGGCTTTCCTGTTACTGTATCTTTGTGCCATATTTTGTGGTGACACTAATTTTTTGGAAATAAATCAAACATACTTGAAACAACCTGTTGCTTGTGTTCCATGGTTATCAAGTTATTGATCTCCGTACATTCTGTGGAAATACTTCGCAATGGCTGTACTTTACTTTTCTCCAGCTACAGTCATTTGTTTCATTGGATGCAGAGATTAGGGATTAAGGCGTGCTCAGAACCATCCGCACATGTGTTTTATGTATGCTTATATTAATTCATATTTATTTGTTCTTCTGCTGCTAAGTGTACGGGGTCGCTGCTGAACTGTTTATCTTGATATGCAGCTGTAATGAATTCATTAACAGTTCAAGGACTTAAGATCATCGGTGCTCGGAGGAAGAAGGCATGACCTCATCCGTTTCCAAGAGTGCCAGTCAAAGATGGAAAGGAATTGAAAACATGATGTTTTAGTAGAACTTAAATAGCAACAGGGCTCCAGATATGGAACCAGACTGAAACGTCTACTGGATGAACTGCCAGCTGCTGGAGGTTAATGGATCACAGGGATCAGAGCAGGTGTTTGGACAGATGTTACTAGATTAACATGTCATGTATAAACATTCCTCCTCTGACCTGCTCTGTAACACCTCGAACACTCCCGGATGTTGTTTCTGTTCACTGCTGAATTAATATTAAACATTCATGTTCCTCAGAGGCGGCTGACCTGGCTGATCCTCTGACTCCTCCAGCAGCATCCTGAGGTTCATGTTGAGCTCATGAAATGTTTCAAATACTCGGATGAATCCATCTGACAGCTGAGTGAACATTCTCATCAAACACAAGCAAATCTGTACTGACTCAGGATGACTTGTCATAAATCGTAATGGTTGATTTGTCGTTTGTGTTGCACGTTTCCCTTCAATTATTCAATATCTGGATGATAATCGGGGTCTCACTTGCAATTAATACGGGCCAGCTCAGACGCTGAGGCCTGATTGGCGAAGCTGACCAGGACTCCTGTGGTGCTGAGAGGAGGTCAGACGAAGAGCAGAGGGTGTTCTTTTTGCACCTGCTGCTTTGTACTGGCAGCATCGCTGCAGCAGATCAACATCTGGACGCCATCTCCATATTTAGCCTCTTTGGATACAGAGATTAGGACCAGTGCCCAAGGACAGACCAATGCAGCGGAAGTCTCCAGCAGGATTGTTTGGTATGGAATGATAGAAATCTCTTTCTCTCAAAGAAGAAATGTTTGTTTCACTCAGCAGCCGTTTAATTAATGATACTATAATTATGCAAATGACTCGTTCGGAGATGAAAGATCTACTTTCTGTTCCATAACTAGGACCTGAGTTAGGGTGAATCACAGCCTCTACACGTGGACCTACTGATGAAAGCATCTACTATCATTAAAACCAGAAGAACTTGTTGTCTTGTGTAACACGGATAAATGCTTCTCCTAACTTTCAGTGGGATTAATCTTGGCCGGCTGGAAGTCTCTCAGTTAAAAAGACAAATCGAAAGCAGTCGAGAAATTCAAGATTGCACGTATCTGTTGGTTTTGATTCCTCGTGTGCAGCTGCAGTAAATGTCCCAGATGGAAAAATAAGCTGATTGGCCTTTCGACGGGCCCCAGAAATACTCCAGTGACAGATGATACTGATTATTTCACTGGTCCTCAGATTCCTATTATTCATGCCGGCAGTTGCACTGAACTGAGGCTGTGTAGCAGTTTCCATTTTCCTGGGTGCTCCTTCAATCGGGGCCATGTGAGAGCTGATGCTCCCCTGCTGAGGGCCCCTCTGCCTCAGGGCCATGTTGCACCTACAGCGGGCAACTGCTCCGAAATTCAACTCCAAATGTTGATCTCATTGATTCACAGAGTCCCACCCTGGAATCAGAATGATGTCAGCAGCACACGGGGGTCTTGTTTGGAAGGCGATCAGGTGCATGAATCAACCAGGCTCCAGATGATCTTATGCGGACGCCACCCACTCACCCATTAATAGGAAATCACAATTGCACATTTCTTTTATAGCTGTAAGACACAGAGGAGGGCATTTTTAAAGGTTGCATTAATAGTTTCCTTGGCCCACTTAGAAGTATTTATCAGAACCCCTGATGTTTTTCACTTACATAAGTGACCAGCAGTTTCTCTCCTTAGCAGAACTCAGCGTCCCTTCAACCAAATGAAAAGCACAGGGCTGTGAGGTCATTTAACCCAGCAAACAGAAAAAAACTGCAAGACATTTTTTCACAAGAAGACAATCCCAAAGTATTTCCCGTTACAAATCAGTTTCGATGAGGATATTTTGGAGAGGAATCACATATTGGTTATGGGCCTTAGTGGTACTTTCAGACACATGTGGCAAGGCGGGGATGGACAAATATCTTTATTTTTGGAATGCCTGGGGCTTGTGAAAGTTAACTGTGCTGATTAGAAACTCAGAATTCTGAGGAAAGTGTCTGCAAAAAGACCAAAAGACCACATGTTTTTCAGTTCCTGGAAACAAGTCATCTCTTTATCCTAAATTGTTTTTTTGAATAGCTACTGACCCCTCATCACCACACACACACCTTCCGCAAAACAGTTGTATCTTGCATTTGCTAACGTTGTCTTGGTGCATCAATGTGTCAATCAAGCAAAGACAAAGAAGTCCATGAAAGGAGAACATAGGAGGCTTCTACAGTCTTTTAGGGGTTTTAAACCACATTCCTGGTTACAGTATTAGCTTTAGAGAGCTAGGCAACGTGTCTCTATATCTGATCTTATCAGTGAAGCGCCAGTATAAAGAGCTCTGCATGGTTAGTTCAGTGTATAAATGCAGGTTCTTATCTCATCTCCTGCTCTGACAACTCTGAACTCAAGATGAACTGTCTCCTTCCTCCCAGCTCCTTTCCTGCAAGTACAAATTAAGGTGTTTTTGAGACTTTATACACCACAAAGTAAAGACACTCTTTGTGCAGATTGGCTGGCAGAGACGAGGCCAACAAGTACCTACAGCTGATAGTTTCACCCAGTTTAATATTCCTGTAATGTTATCTGGTTTTTCACGGCATTGTGAGGGTGCACAAAGGTGAGGTGTTTGTGTGAGAACAGTTGTCCTTTGTTGTATGAACAGATATGTTCCGACACGGGCCGCAGCCCGTGTGCACAAAGTATGATTAATCTTGTTTAGTCATAACTTCAACAATGAATTCATGTTGCACGGCACATATTGACCTGTCAATCAAACCAGCAGGTAACGAGGGATGCCAACTTTTCTCTCTGCCCATAATCGCTTCGTGAATATTTGCCAAGTGCCAGTGTTCAACACTTTAAGGAATCATGAAGCTGGAGCCGCCTGTCATGATTGAATGAATATGACTGAAAGCACAAACACTTCATTTGGTAACATTGTCAAATCAATTTCATTTAATGCGGATCAGTAACAACACCATGTCAGTAACTCACAGGTCGGAACAACCTCCACAAGCACCTGCACTGTTGTTTGAGTGTCAACAGTGCCCAACCCTTCAAAAACTGCCGATAGAAATTCATAGCCAAAGATTTCCGTGTTTGGCTGGAATGGATGGTTTGGATCGGAGAGATAAACAGGGCAAAGAATACAAAGGGAGGTGATAGTCTCACTTTGGATTTGTTGACAGTAAGAAAAATGTAGAACAAAATCAATCGTATTCCATGAGTGAGAACTACAAGGACCATGAAGCATCCTCTCCCTATTAGATAGGCAAACCAAAAACATAAAAAGGAAGCACAAGTGTGTACAATGAGCATCCACTGGAGCCACCCATCATACCCCGACACGACTAACATGTCAAAAATGTTTTACATTCAACGTTTCTTGCAGTCCGGTGATGGGACTTCACTGTTTGATGCAGCCATGAGCGCCTGCAGCACCAAACTGTGGATCCTGTTCATTTGCTGACCCCTGGTGGACATTCTGCGTCATGATCCGGAGGTACAAGCGTCAAACTGACGCTCAATAAAAAACAGAAAAGGAGAAGCTTGTTGTGGTCTGCGGAGACACATTTTTTACTTCAGTCCTTATTAGTCGGCCTCTCCTCAAGTTATCAGATGTGGGTACTTTTTTCTTTTTATCATGTCTGATATGACTGGAACGAACACGTTCACTCTATTCTAGTGATGTTTATACCAGGAGGTCGAGCCAGTGTGCTGTTGTACATCACAGCAGGTTTATATGAAAACAACAACTGCAGTCATTCAATCAAATACAGCCAGAACATAAAATGAGAAAGGAACTAAACTGATTACTACAAGAAAATCAAACTACACTTTATCACAAAACGAATACAATTATGAATGTTTGTTAAAGAGGAAACTGATCAACTGCAGATGATCCAAGCTGCGCGTGTTAAGGCAAAACGTGACTCACAATCAGTGAAACAGATTATGTGGCTCAGTAAGTTTATGTTATGAAACCTCTTCAGACCAGGAACGCATCGACTCAACGGTTATTAATGGTCCTTCTCATCAGCGTGCGGCCCGTCCAAACATGGTGAGTGTTCATGGGCCTGGGCCGCCTGATTTTTACTCTCCTGCCATGATTTCTTCCTCATCTCCAACTCAGCATCAGTGAATGACGCAGGACCCCAGTTAGTGATCCTCTGAGGTCCTTTGTGGCCTAAAGGACCCAGTCAGGAGAAATGGGAGAATTACATTGAAGCAAGACAAATTCAAATAATCAGCAGAAATATTTCTGGGCTTAAAGTTCAGCCTTAATCAATATTTTTAAAACGTCAATTTATCCACTCCTAATCTGATGTGAAGACCTGGTAGAGAATTGTGAACCAGTTCTGCAGCTCCTTTCAATTTCACAGTTATGGAGTGAGTTTGTTTGTCCCACGGTGACCTTTCTGTTTTGGTTCGCCCTCCCTGCTCTGACAGTGAACCACATCAGGGACCTGTTTTCCTAGAACACTTCTACAGATCAACTGTTCACAGCTCAGAAACCAAACGACAAACAGACACGGTTGGCGACTAGCTGGTGAACATAGTGGAGTATTTAGCAATTCAAGAGCCACGTTTTGGATTACTGGACTTATTTCCACTTGAGGGACAGAAACTCGACTCCAATTAAATGATGTTGCTCTGCTGAGGGTTCGTACACATTTAATGTTTCCATGACTTTAAGGCAGAGTTTCTGAACTATACATTCTATGAAACTTCATCTTTACCTAAAATTTAGGTTGATACAAAATAACCTTTCTGATTAACTCACATAATCTGAATATATAATCTAATATACAGCTGTGTGCGAAATAAATTTCTATCACTTTTAAATACGGTAACTTATATTAACTTGATTTATTTTCCGATGACTCACAGGTTTATCATGCCAATATAAACCCTGTCTGTGTCTGCTAGATGAGTAAATAACCAACTATCTGCTGACAAGTATGTCAGAGTTGGGACTTTAACTTGTTTCCGCCGCCATAAATCAGCCAAACATCAGTTCATGCAGGTTTAACTATCTGGAGTTGGCTCGATTATGGACACCTGAATGCTGAACATCGGATTCCAAAGCCAGCAGCCTCAGACGCTGGCTACAGGATTTTGCAGCTGCAGAGACAGCATCAGTGATGGTAAATGGGCTGCCTTTCTACCTTAACTGAACTCAATATGCTTTGCATGAACCTAGGAGGAGGAACCTTCTGATGACTAGACAACCTGCCCTATCACCTGACCTATATACTGCATACGCTGTTTTCCATATGAGTAAGTAGTGATCAAATGAAGGACTAATTAGCAGCTGTTGATTCCCTACCCGGCTGGATGAGACGCACCAGCCCCTCATGTTTGGCCACTTTGTCTTTCCATTTCTTAGTCTTGTTAGCTGCTCGCTCGAGCTTCCTCGACACCTCCTAAGAAGACAGAGAAGAATAATGCATTTCAACCAAAAGATCAGAGAGGTCTGATTTGATAAATCAGGCACCATTTATACTGTAATATGTATTGTGTGGCTTTTAGAGCTACAACACGCAACTTTAAAGATATTTAGCTTTGCCATGATTTGGTATCAGCTCCATTTCTATTGACCTTTTTGTTGTTGTTATGCTATGCTATGCTATGCCACTGTATGCTATGCTGTGCTATGCTATGCTATGCTATGCCACTGTATGCTATGCTATGCTGTGCTATGCTATGCTATGCTATGCCACCGTATGCTACGCCATGTTTTGTTGTTGTTTTGTTGTGCTATGCTACGCTATGACCCTCTTGTTCCTATTTTCTGACTGAATTGAAACTGCTTAATTTGTTGTTACACTTAGTAAACATCTTACAGAGCTAAATAAAAAATTAATCTGCCATTGATGTCACATTCGTGACAACCTGCACATGAAGCCTGACCTCGTACTGCTCCTGCGCTCCTTGCTGTTCTTTCCCCAGTCTCTCCAGCTGCACCATGGCGGCCTGCAGGTCTTTCTCCTTGGCCATCTGCTGGGCCAGAAGCTCCTGCTTCTCAGCCTGAGTCTGAGACAGCACTCTGGACTGCTGCAGATGGATCTGCTCCAGCTCTGCCCGCCTTGTTGCCTCCTCCTCCAGCAGCCTGCGAGGGAACACACAGTAAGGATGCTGCAATCATTTTTTTAAAGTTCAGTTCAGGGTGGAGGGAAATAATGCTGAAGCAGGAACAAACTGAGTGGACAATAGAGAAACAGCTTGTGAATTCACAATAATGAAAATCACTTTGACTTCAACAGAGAACATTAGCCTCCAATAATCCACACAACACGAACACTGCAAAAAAAAATGTTTTGCTCTGTGTGTGTGTGTGTGTGTGTGTGTGTGTGTGTGTGTGTGTGTGTGTGTGTGTGTGTGTGTGTGTGTTACCTGGCCTGTAGCTTGTGCATGGCCTCCTCATCCTGCTTGGCCTGCCTCTCATCTTCTAAGGCCTCCTCCAGCTGGTGGTACATGTCCTCCAGCTCCCGGACGCGCTGCAGGTACTGCTCCAGCTCAGTGGACTTCTGAGCCACCTGCTCTTCCATCTGCTGACGCACCTGAACGAACACACACACATAATCTTGTTTTAATGCCTTCCCCAGACCCTTGAGCCTAACCTTAACCATCATGGAAACAACCAAGGAATTAATAATAATTTCCTCCATCGAAAGACAAAACATAGAGTCGTTCTTGTCCTCTGTTGTCCCACATTTAGTCTCAGAGTCAGTAAATGGTGAGTAGATTTGATGGTAGTCTAACCTGTAATTCCCTATCCCTGTAACCCTTACCTCAATCTAATCTCAATCTAACCCCAACACACACACACTGCCTTTAGTTTCATCCACATCCTCGTCCATGTGGCAATAATGATGTAATCTCACTCAAGTGAAGAATACAATTAATCTTAAATTGAAATCTTCCATGTGGTCAGTCACTGTCTTCAGATGATGAGTAATAAAAGCTCATGCGTCTTGCACTCACACAAAAGATGATTCAACATCATGGGCTACACTTATTCTAAAGTTTTTTTTTTAGCTTGTTGTTCCTGGAAGAACCGATGCACAATGTTCAGGACAATATAAAAAGAACCTCTGAGCCTTTGACCAGACCATGTGTCACTGCACAAGTGGGGCCTCGCTGGTCAGCCCACATTATCAGAACAAAGAGGAGCAGAGTTTAGAGAGGCAGGCTGAGGCAGAGGGGGGTCACCATTTTCTCTCTTTCCAGGTCCAATTCGTAGCGTTCTTGCAGATCCAATTGAGTCTTCTCTCTCCACTGTTCCTCTGTTAGTGCTTTAGCTGCAACATCCTCCATTCGCTGTGAAGCGCAAAAACAAACAAGCTGTTACTCCTCTGCTTCATCGGAGGCCTCATCAGGCTGCAAGAGGAAACACCGTGAATGGAAATGACACTTAAAAGAGACGTGTAGGTTTGTTTGAGAGGACTACATGGTCACTTTGAGGAAGTAATTTCAGAAAGTATTTCCAGGTAAAAATACACTGATTAAAATACCAGTCTGGAGTAGCATTTCTCTCCACGTGGTCTGTTGTATGTGATTTTTGTATGTAGATTGTGTTGAGTATAACCGCGCATTAACAGATGGACTGCAGATTAGACCCCACGTGAGGAGAGGTTTCCACATGAATCAGTAATTGAACGTGATAAATGTCTTTTCTACATTTAGAAAAGACATTTGTCCGGGGGAAAGGAGAAGTGAGAAGCCACCAATAATCTGCAGCGCCTCTGGGAGTGCATACGCCTCAACAGAAGTACAGGTGTCAGAAAAAATACCGTTTGCATTTCAGGTTTCACTTCCCCTTTCAACCTCAGTAGTTTGCCGTTCCATTTGTTTCTCACATGTCGCTTCCTATTATTACACAAGATAGCTCATCTCATCTATCATCGAGACCCAAGACTTACAAAATAACTACACCTACATATTTGTACCAATAATAAGATAAGGTGACATGTTTTACGATACATGTATTACTTGTCCCATCAGTTGACTGACTGACTGGAGAGTGGACCAACTGATATCTGAGGTCCTTCTGAACGGGGGTATTCACGTTCTCGGCTTTGACTTCAGAATTGTACCTTCCTCATAGACTCCAGCTGTCTCTGTTTTTTCTCATTGGCCACCTGGAGCTCCTTCATACTCTCCGCCAGGTCCTCCTCCTCCAACTGCTGCCTCTGCCGGAGTTCCCTGCGCTTCAGCCTGGCCTCGCGGTGAAGAGAGGGCAGCCCCAGCCTCAGCAGCTGGATGCACGTTTGTACAGCTGCCGTGAGACACAAGTAGAGGGGAATCACTGACAATTTGATGGGTTACACACAAGTCCATCAGGACGAACTGGAAGGGTCAAAAATGATGACAAGATTCTTACTGATGAGGCAGTATCAGAGCAGTGGGGAAACAAACCTTGAATCCACTCCTGCTTCTTCTTTTTATCTGATGCGCTGATCTCAAAGCTCTTTTCAGAGCACTTGATAATAAACAGGCATTTCCTCCCTTCTTTATCTGGCAGAGACTTCAGGCGAGAATAATAAGACATGTCACAAATTTATACTCCAAGATTCGGAAAAATTAGATACAAATTTCTAATCCAGGTTGACCAACAATTTCACTTATATGATATATCCAGGTGACAAAACATCCTCACATAAACATAACTTCATATTTAAAAGGAGCAGGATGTAGAGGGATCTTTAGGCAGAAATGGATAATAATATTCATAATTATGTTTTCATTAGTGTATAATAAATCTTTATATCTTCCACAGAGGCCACTGTTATGCATTTACAGCATCCCTGGAACAGACAAACCAGCACCATCGCGTTATATTTTGCTCCTGTTGTTTCAGTTTTTCGGACAAAATTCTGTGTTTTGCTTGATCCACACCCCACATTATGAGAAATGTAAGTTATGTAAATTAGCCTGCAGGGTACCAAATGTTTCCCTCAGGGTAGAGTGAGGTTGGGGAATAAGGAGTTGCAATCTCTGAATCCACCTTTAGACTCGACTACATCCTACACACTGGACCTTTAAGGGTTTACCTCAACACAACAGTTTTGGTCCAGAGTGATGTCTCCTCTCATTTCCACAAGATCCTCACACAGGTAGTACGACATTGAGTTGGGTCGAAGCACAAACCAGCGCTCGGTCCAGTTCTTCCTCCTATGGCCCTTTTTAATCAAGTAGCCCTTCAATCAACAGTGTGGAGGTAAAGCAAAGACACTTTAGCAGAGATCCAGGTACGGTTCAGAGATACCGTTGCCACTAAAATTATTAAACAAGTACACTATTTTATCCAGTAGCAAGAAGATACAGTTGCTTGAGATCAGTCCAACCTGCTTGAGCACATCCAAAATGAGCTCCTGGAAGACCTCGTTGATGCCCATGGACAGCGTCTGTTGGTTCATGTCCTCGCTGAAGTAATGCATTCCCACCAGTTCAATCATCTCCCAGGCAGTCAGACAGTCTTTCATGCTCAGATTGGGTTTATAATCTGCAAGCTTCTCCTCACTCCATCCACTCCCCATAGCCTCAGTCAGCTTTCGCAGGAAGTACTCAACCTAAAGAGATGTAGAAATATAGGAGCTAAAGCTACAGTAGGTTTGATAGAGGTGATGGTGAGGTTGTTTATTGTACGTACAGCTTAGAGAAAACTGCTGCAAAGATCTTTCTCACCTCTTCATAGACGATGACTAGCGGGTAGCTGTCTTCTGATAGAAAGTTGAAAACGCACCAGACTTTAAAAGCATCATAGTTTGAGATGCGTAGATTATTGATGATGATATTCTTCTTGTAACACACTGTCCAGCACATCTTGTTGAACTCCACAATATCAAAATCCTCCCGTACCTGCGAATAAACACGGAGCATTCAGTTAGATTGACAACTTACAGAGGCTGAGAAGGGGAATGGTGGATGTCGCCTTTAAAACCTGGAGTCTGCAGGATGTGAGGTACAAACCTCCAGTGTAGTTAAATGCCTAATTTTTATTCAAGTCAGAGCCTACAAGAGCTCCAAAGCTCAACAAACAGTGAGACTCAAGCAGTTTACTAATTGACATCAGAGTTCACTTCTGAAAACTCCAACAGATACGTATAGGCAGTGTACCGTCGTTGCCTCAGGGAGACAAATATATGAATCAGAGACCTGAAGAAGAAGAGGGTGCAAGCATGCAGACCATCTCATATCAACAATACACCATCAGTAAATATAACAAAAACTCATTGTTACTACAACAGAAGTGTTTGTAACCCACAGAAACACATTGGGATTAGTACTGCTAATCTGTGTCCTCCAATGTTTGACTGAGAAACACAGATTATTTTTACTGTTTGTGCAATTGTCTGTCTGTTGTTTGTCTGAAAGCTGCCTCTCATGGCAGGGTGCACATACGGGATAAAAGAGAGATTTTCGGCAGCAAAACAATTGTTTACTTACTGACACTGCTGTTCTCTGATAAGAAAAATCTGTGATTCAGTTGTGGACAGTGTGCTAGTCGTGATTAAACAGATGGTTTCACCACATTTGGTTGCTCTTTTAGCAATTTAAGAGACATTCAGCAGTACAGCCTTCTTATATAAGTATTTATAAGCATCTTTTGTTTACCATTTATAAATCCCATTGGACCATTTCTGAAGGTGCTCTTATTTAAATAGATGTTCTTATTGTTGATAGGCATTAGTTCATCATTTTCTTAAGTTTAGTAGAACCCATGTTAGCATCTAACTAAGGCCAATATGATGCCAATAAACTTTCTAAGAAACCAAATGTATTGTTGGATTTAGCTATCTGTTATGTGCTTCACTCTTATTACAGTTATGGGGAGATTAATTATTAGTAAACTTATGTATCTGTGTATGGAGTTTCCAAGGGAAATGTTCAAGGGTCACTGCAACTAATTAAGCAGCTAGAATATATATTTTTTTTTATTCCAGCTTCCTTGTTCCTTCTTGACAAAAAGCCAAACCGCCGACTTCGACCTTCATTGTAATATTTTATCACAGTGCAACTGCACACCTGGGATTAAAAGTTATTTCCTTTGAATTTAAAATATTCAAATTCAGTGAAAGTTTATTAAGATTATTTGTTTCTTTTTTACTATTTGAAAATATAAGCAAACAGAATCCCCCAAAACATCACATTTCTTGATGTTCCAATCCATTGTATTTGTTTCTTTGATGCAGTTTGAGGACAACTGAGTAGCCTGGAAATAGAAGTTTGATCCAGATGAGTTGGTGCTACTCTACTGTACGGCCGATACATGTAAATAGGGCAGAGGAGAGGCACTAAACCTTGTTTCCTGTCCTGAAAGTTACATCATGTTGATGGGAACAAGTGCTATTTAGCATCTTTGGGCTCACCTTGTCAAGAATAAACTTGTTGAGGTAGGGCATGTAGCCCTTGTTGGACAGAGGCCCTTTATCATCCTCTTTGAAATGCTCCTCAAGGGCGATGGGGTCATGAGGAATCTTCATCACTGTACACAGGTTGTGAGACAGCACCTAAAGAACCACGAGTAAGTGACATTAATCAATGTCAATGTTAATGTATGAGTACTGACATATCCTGCAACATGAACGTTAGATAAAGGGCAAGTTAAACTCCAGATGTGCCCCAGTTGATCAGCTTCTGCGACCACATATGCAAAACAGCTGCCATTTACAAGCATCACTGGCCAAGTGATGCCTTGCTTTTTTTTTAAGGTTAACCTTCATTCTCGGCAATGATTCTACTTTCTTTAACAACTGTAAGAGGAGAACTAGTATAAGAAGACATGAAATATCGTGATAAAGTGTGATAATCCATATCACCCACCTCTGCTGGAAAGTGTGACACAACACATTTGCATCTCTACCGCAAATTATTTCTATAAAAAAGAAACAATACTACAATACAATTTCAACTGTATAAAAATAGATACCTAACTTTAGATTATCCCTCTTTGCATTTGATTATCATACGTTTGATTTATAATATTATTTTGATATCTATATTACTGACAAAGGAATTAAGCAGCATGTTGATGGTCCTTTTTGGGGAAGCGGGTGCTGAACCAGAAGAAAGAGTTCATTTGAAACACAATAATGAATTAATAAATGCGGAACACAATAGGTTACATAAAAAAAAAAGTCAGCTGGTCTAGAAACGCTGTCAGCTAATTGTAAGTTCACGTTTATATTAAAGTTAAATACATGTTCAGAAACCCTCCACCGACCCTGTCAAATAACGACGCGCTTATAATGTGTTTATCTCGTAAACTCTCTATATATATATAAAAACAAACATGAACACACCTTTAGCTGAGATTTGGAAACTTTCCCCCGCTGGTCCACGTCCAGCGCGGTGAACGCGTGCCAGATGGATTTCAACTGCTCATCTCGAAGCCACATCTTGTCCCGCAGCAGCTCCGGAGGTTCGTAACGTGTCTCTGCTGCGTGTTTACCTCCCCGTGTGCTTCGTGTCGGGGGCGTGTCCTCCTCTGAGCTGTCAAAGTGACATGATGAGTCACGTGTGTGTGTCAAGTCTAACCTCGAATACCATCATCACCACCCGGCCACACATCAGCTGGGGAACCTTCATGAAGCATTTGGAATATACAAAGCTGAGATAATTCATATTTTAAAACAATAAATATCTGTAATCTCAAGATATTTCTTAAGAACTTTGCAGATGTGTTTGGAAAGGTGCTGTAGAAATAAAGTCTACTACGTTTTAACTCAGGATTAGATAATACAGCAGGGCCCAGTTTAAGGCCCTTTATCATGCTAGCTAGTGTTGTACCACGTCTAGTCAGGACATTGATTTTCTGAAGGATTTGTATGCAGTTACAAGAGAAAAACTGGTACAAATGGAAGTTTCTACAAAGCAAACACACTATTTCCCACACAAGTGTAAAACAGGGTGACGCCTTCTCATCCATTCTTTCTGCTGTACACATAAATGATCTGGCTGACAAGAGGAAACCACAAGAACGAGGAGTGCCTTGTGGAGTGGATGATATTAGTTGTCTGTTGTATACAGATATTTTTGTCTGGCTGAATCAGAAGCAGATCTGCAATGAATGCTTTGATGACCAGAGGTACAGTGCAATAAATGGAGAATGAGAATAAATGAAAACAGAATTAATGAAGTTTGCAAACCCTCGCACAACTATTTGTAAGTTTTCATTTTATTTTGGGACAAAAAAAAAAACGGAAGTATGGAGAATACTATAAATACCTAGCGTTATATGTGGATTAAACATACGAACTTATAAAAAGGTATTTCAGTTCTCTGAGTCAGCCAGTACATCGGGGTCACAGGCAAAACCAAGACGTTGAGACATCAGTTTCCCTTTATATACCAAACTATATCTGTATCTATGTGTTGGATTACGTAGCATGGGTTCGGGGTTACAAGAAACATTCTGCAAGTGAGGCAATTCATAATAAGGCCATTCGATATATATGGGGGGTACAAAACTTTGCACCGGTTAAAGCCATTTCTGGAAATATGGGATGGGAATCCTGTGAGGAGCGACGGTGTCTGTCTGAGGAGGTTGAGGATCACGTTGATGGGGACATACGATAACCAGATTAACCAAAGGAGTCTTCTACTGGGACCTTCGAAAATAAAGGTGCATGGGAAAAGGAGCAGCACAGCCTGTGTGAGATTAGGTTGTGAAGTCGTGGATGTCAATCTGGTCAAATTTGACCTCGAGGGAGACAGTTTGGTTCCCGGAATAAGGAGCAAGCTAAACCTTCGTACATTCTTTGCCCCTCTCCATATTCGAAAGGCTGCTGGCTGATCAGTGAGGAAGGACTTTGCTCCTTGGGTTATCTTAATATCTAACATGGAATCCATATTTCTCTGTTCCGAGCCGAGGAGGTTATTTTAACACAAACCCTTGTAATTGCTGACTTCATAGAAAAGGATTGGGGAGAAGATTGTATAGATGATATAATGTGACTTACTTCTATCATCAGTTGTGTGGGTGCTTTAATGGAACTGGTCTTAGTTGGAATAAGGAGGAGGTAATAAATATTTTATACTAAGTGGAAGTTGAAGTATTTCAAATGCTGTACTGTATCGTGTGATGGGCCACTTGTGTGGCATGGCACTCAAATAAATCATTCATATATGCAGTAGTGGTGTACATTCTCAAAATTACAATTCAAATTAGCACAAATCAGACGGAACAAAGTAAGTCTGGAGTTTTGTACCACAGTCCCAACAGCTGCAAAACTTTAAACAGGCCTCTGTGTACAAAGAGTATTTGCTGTCCATCCCCGTCGGGCTGTTAACAAAAGACAGCACTGCACTCTCATACGACTCCTTCTGCAAGAACGACAGATTAACCAAATACTTCTAAATCAAATGCATGAAAGGCCGTGTGCCTGTACAAGGAAAAACTCATGGTCATGAATACCCTTAGCTTGTTTTTTTGTTTTTTTTAATATGTTGTTATATAGATGGTTCATCCATACACCAACCAAAAGCTTGAGACCTTCACGATAAGTCCAATTGTACATGCTTCAATAATGTATCCAATTGTACTTTCAGTGCTCACAAACACATGTCCTGTAGCCATTCTGAACACCAAGAGCATCCTCTTTTTCCTGAAATCAATAATGTTTCCGAGTTGCCCACTGATCCACTCTGTAACCAGATGCGTGACAACCAGCCATTACAGAAATCGCTTGCAAAGTAACAAAGTTACAGCTGTTCTCATTTTAAATAGTCTTCAATTTAAAAAAATTTGCAGTCTGATACAGAAGGCTAGTAGACCTGAACAATATGAAAGTGCTAGTCATTAATTTACAGAGATCAGGCATCACATAGTGCTATGAAGTATCCAATATGCTACATATGAATACAGCTGCTGACACCTTACAAATGCCTCTGGTTGTTTTTCAAGGCTAATTGAAAAATCAATAACCTTGGCTTGTATGTACATAAACATGGGTGTTTATGCAGAAAATAACGTAGATATCACCACTACCAGAGGTATAATCTTATTACGGCCGTTTGGCCACAGTGATAATGTAATATTTAGTCCCATTATCAATTTCTAACGGTTAATCCCCCAATTTTGTTTAAGTGGGAAAAAAACAAAAGAGTTGCCGTCATGGTATCCCCTCTGCACTGGACTCCAGAAGACAACGTTGTTCAGAGCTTCTTCTCTTGCATCGTGCTCAAGTTCTTGGTTTGTTTTCCCCAGCCATTGGTTGCATTTTGGTTGCTTTCCCACATCTTCTGGCACTATTTCCCATTTGACAGATTGAAGAATGACTGAGAAGAACCAGTTCTGGAACCACTACTTAAGGGAACAACACAAGCTTTTTTTTCACTTCACTACAATCAGTCACAGAGTAATAAAAAGTAGAACAGATGACTCAATTCATTCCTGGAGCAGTGCCTCCAAAGTTGAAAGTAGATGGCACCACTGGCGCTGTGAACTTGTACCCGCCGTGTTTCTCGATCATCTTGGATTCTGGAATTAGAAAACAAACGACAGTAGTTAACAGCTGTGTGCGTGTGTTTGTTTGAGGGTGTCTCAGGGTCTTAAGAGTGTCATAGCAGTGGATACCAAAGGTTCTTAGACCTGGTCTTCACTCAGAACTTACCTTTTCAATCCTAGAGCATTGTAAAAAAAAAAGGACCGGTGGGATTGGGATCCTGAAAATGTTTTTTTTGTCTGTTGCTCTCTCAGCTCACATTTTAGGAGGACGTAGGATGAGAAGAAACCGTATGAAGCCACACTGGCGAAATGTGCAACCATCTTTTCAAGTTTTTTTTTTTTGAACTTCTATGATTCTATTGTGTCATAAAAATCTCGTGATGCGAAATTGCCAATGAGGCCAGAAGGTTTACAGCCTGGAGCGTGCTCACCGTGTGCCTGACTAACTATAGAGGGTGAAAAATGAAAAAAAGGAAAAATCATTAAGTGAGCAACTTCGTAGACTCCACAAGTCTCTGGAACTCTACTGCAGGCATGGACATGATTCTTTTAAATGGTTATGAACTGGTTAAGATGACCAGCTCTGTCCCGGGATGCTCCCATGTGCCAGTGGAGGCGGTGGGAGAAAGGTGAGTGATAGCTAAGCTATCATCTGACAGAGAACAGTTCCCACACGCTTTCAATACTGGGCAGCTCCTTCAGTGATAGGCTGTCTCACTCACTGTGTGTGACACAGATGCGCAGGTCTTTCCTACCTGCAGCGGTCTCTAGAAAAAGAACTGCTCTCAGTTGAGTCACTCTCATGCAACTTTAATAAACTGAAATATAACTCTGTCCTGTCTAATCATGTGCAGTACCATTCTGTGCAATATATTAACTTTCTCATTTGCCATTATATGTATACTTATTTGTATGTAGTTTTACATATTTATGTTCTTCCATTTATGAATGCTCTGCTGTCGTGCCATCCCTTTGCTGCTGTAATACTGTAAATTCCCCTGTTAAGGGACTAATGAAGGATTATCCTAGCTAATCTTAATTGAAGAGTGTTCCCTGCCTATCTAACTCAAAGATGAACCACCTTTCTTGTAATTCAAATATGAGTTGGATCTTGTGGCAAGAAGACACAGACATTTTTCAGAACTTTTATTTTTCATCTTTTTTTCTCATTTATGGACACTTGCATCAAACCATATTATGCACTCTAAAAATGTGTGTGAAAGGAACAGTATACAGCATGCCACACACATTCAGCCTTAATCACCTTCGTCTTAAAAAATCCAAAGAAAACCCTTTACTCCCTCATTGGTGTTTTGATGACGGTGGTGGAGAGCGCTGTCTAACACGTCCGTCAAAAATCTCCCATAGGTGTTCAATTGGGTTACGACCTGGTAACTGCAAAGGCCATAGCATATGAATCACATCAGTTTCACACTGAAGCCATTCAGATAGACCCCCTGTGCTCTATAGTTGGGGACATTGTCATCCTGTTTCGCCACTCAATAAGTAGCTCATTTGACTTTTGTATAGATAATTAACATTTCTTATAAAACACTTGTATAACTGACCAAAACCATCTAGTGAAACACAAAGAAACATCTAAATTTAAGAATCAAGAGAATAATATTGATTTGTCATATACAATCATAGGTTGCGCTCACCATGTGCCGCCCGTCTCTGGTCTGCAAGTGTGCCAATGTCCTGAAGATGTTTGCCTTGATCTTCATCAAGAACTTGTGTTAGAGCCTGGTACCACGCTGGGTCACGAGTCTGGATATCTGCATCACAGTGAAGTGAGATAAGTTATCTACTTGCAGTAACAGTAATTAAAGCTCAGCATGGTTTTAGGGAGCCGTTTGAATTTTTAAGAACACTGTTAAACAGTCATCACTCCATAGATTCGTCTTACTCTGTAGTATGGCTTTGAAGATCTGATACTCGTCCACAAAGTTGTCTTCATCATCGACAGCTGTAGTGTAGCCCTCAAGCGCCGTCTCCTCAGCATCGTCTTCCTCCCAGTCTTCATCATCTCCATCCTCTCCTGCCTGCTTGGCTAGCATCTCCAGATACTCCTGGCCTTCCTCATCAATGTCGTCTTCGTCACTTCCTAGCTCAGCTACAGTCGGAGAAATAGCAGATCATGTTTCATCATCACTCAGTTCATCCTTGAACACGCCTTACAGAATGTTTCGCCAATCAAGTCACGTTTTATTTCAAACAATCATGTCTTACCATTGTCGTCGTCATCTTCCCCATCTTCATCCCCATCCTCATCGTCATTCTCATGCTCTGCTCGACAAGCGTACGCCCTCTTGAGGCCATTAAACAGCAGAATGGCGGCGGGAAGAAGCTGGCCTGCTACCTGGTTAATGGCCTGGGGCCTGTGGTCCAGGTCAATGAGAGCGCAGAGTCCGAGGATGCACATCTTCCTGTCGTGGAGGCTGTTTCAAAAATAAAAATGATAAGATTGAGATTTTAATGAAGGGTGTCTTCAAATTCAAAAGCTACTGACAATAATTGTGATACATATTAAGATAGAGGTATATTGTTGTGGTATTTCCAAAGCCGAAAGTGGTCCTACCCAAGGAAGCAATCCACATCCTTGAGCCACTGGCTAATGAAGTGGTTCGTGATTGGCTCAGTGTTGTTGGGGAAACGCAGATTCTCCAAAGTGTTGAGAAGGAGAGGGGGGCTGTAGTAAAGTGCAGCGATGGCCACCTGCAGGCACATAGTCCTCAGCTCACTGGTCTTTACCTCCCGTGTCAAACGCTCCAGTGCAGCAGCCACAAACAAGGGCACAACCTGCAAAAACAATACCTGAGCATTCATGTTGTCTTTCATTTTGAGAGCCCATACACTACTCTTGAATGCTCTTGTTATGGAAACCCGTAAGCAGACCAGTTGGAGATATACATTTCTGTTGAGACACTGACCTGGTCAATGCCACGGCCTTTGCACTGCAGAATGATCACCTCCAGAAGCTTGGCTGCATGGCACTCAGGGTCCTCACCTGGATCCCCTGTCAAGACCTTCGCAAAGAGACAGGTCAAGGTAAACAATCTACACACTAGTCACAGATAATTGAGCACTTAAAAACAACAGTTTTTACATCATGCGTTATGGACTGAACCATTTTACCTTCTTGCACATGCTATAGATAATTTCCAGGTATTTGGTGTCTGATAGGAGGGTGTCTGTATCAATTGTTACATAGTTGTGAAGGAGAGGCATCATATCTGGAAAAGAAACATAATAGTCACAAAGCTGACCTTACAAGTGATTGTGAAATAGATTTAATGAAATATTAAGTATAAATCTAATTTCCAGCACATACTTGAGTACAAGTTTGATCACATATCAAGGCAATGGATTTGTGTAACTGCTCATAAAGACCAGTAGGAAGCCTTTTCAGAATTGTTACACGAGTGCAAGCACTTGTTAATAGATTAACAACCTGTGAAGTAGTCAAATCCATCCTGCTGGAAGACGTCATACACCAGTGGAAGGAGCTGCCACATCTGTGGCGACACCTGCTGGCAGGTCAGGCTGTGAGCCAAGGACAGGATTTCCTCATAGAACTCTGGGAGAACAACAAAAGCGGTGAGTCAACGGTGATAAATATAGACAGTTTGTCGTCAATAGGTCATCTGAAACATGCAGGTGGAATGTGGTTGCACAGGAAGAATTGATCCATCTTACCAAGTACATGTTGTTGCAGCACTGTGCCTATCACTTGCAGACAGATGCCCTCTAGCTGCTGGGTGATCTGAAAGAGCGCAAGGGTTCGAGGCAATTACAGTCAAATAAATTCAGTGAGGAAGCTGTTTATAATCAAGGCAGCATGCAGTTCAATCTTAACAGCAGGTTATTAGTAGTAATCTTGAATGTTTCGTTTAAATACATTTCTGGTAACTATTGCCGAATGAGGTTAACAGTGATGATTGAGTCTACGGCCTGTGGGTGAAGTGTTTTCTTGGATAAACCTCCATAAACTGATGTCTGTTAACAAAGCCGATGTGTCAGAAACATGTTGCTATATGCAGATAAATGCTGTTAAGTACACAAACTTTTTTTCATTCATAAGATATTAACTTAAGATGAGTTATTCAAATAAGGGATGAGATGAGATATTCAAAATAAGGACATTACACAATGAGTGCACGTAAGCAGAGACGATGCAGCCAACAGTTGCAATGGCCTCACAGACAAAGAAAAGATCAAAGATTAATACCTGCCAGCTGCCACAGATCTGTAAAGAGTCCGCTCTGTATTGTTACCTGACCTCAAATGTACCAGACACTTAAAGAAGTCACATTTCCTTGACTGGACAAATTAAATTATTACTAATTCTTCAGAGCAAAATGACGCATTTCTGCAATACAGCTGAAGGATAAACGATTATGTAATCTAGAGTCCCTCATGTAAAGCAATGCTTGGTCACATCTAATGGCTTCTTGGCTCAGAGCACCAGCAGCCCTGTGTTTTGGCAGACACGGTGGCAGTGGGCCTCAGCCACCAAGTCTTTTTGAACATGGTGAACAGAGCCAGTTCCAAGGAGTTGGTGGGTGGCTGAGGTGTTTTGGCTGAAAGACGACAGCAGACTAGAGCCGCCTCTACAGAAAACAGTGGCACTGAGATGAGTAATGAGTGTGGGAAGCCTGTGTAGTGACTATGCTGCTAACCTCTTTGTGGTCTTCCACCACACTTAGCAATGTGTCAATGGTATTGAGGATGCCCATAGCCGTCACAGCCTTGTCATCTCCTCCCTCCTCATCAGGCCCAGTCTGAATCACCTGGTTGAACGTCATAGCCTGTCAAAGAGGAAAAACGGAGAGACTTTTATGATTGTACCTAGACTTTTGAGTATGAATACATCTTAATCAGTAGGCAGGGGAGTCAGACTGATTCCTCTATCGCTGCATTGGTGAAGGACAAATAAAGGAACCAAATCAACTAATTTGATCTTCGCTTCCTCTTTAATACACATCATTTGCACGTTGATACAATTATGCATTATACTTCCTACGGTCACTCCCTCAGTGACATCCTGCAAACATAGCAATCACAATCACCGCACCGAACACCTTTTATGACATCATTGACTCCTGAAATTCAGTCAATA
Organism: Macroramphosus scolopax; assembly: GCA_901007825.1. Classification (NCBI taxonomy): domain Eukaryota; kingdom Metazoa; phylum Chordata; class Actinopteri; order Syngnathiformes; family Centriscidae; genus Macroramphosus; species Macroramphosus scolopax. The sequence continues at coordinate 86,948 of CAAKHC010000592.1, forward strand.
ACATTCTAAAAGACAAGCTGGCTTAATGTAATTTAGCAAGAATTCTTAAATCAGGTGCCTTACTGAGGCTATGTAGTTGATATTTTTTGTAAGGCAAGCTACATTTGTGTGAATGACTAATTTATTTTGGGATATTCAGTGAGTCATGATCGCTTGTGCACTGAAGCTGGTTTGTCATGTACATAAATGTATTTAATCTCTAAGGGTTTTGAGTAATATGGTATCACGCGACTACAGCATGGCTATACTGACTGCACTTACCAAGTGCTGTGTCATCTCCACTGCAATTGGAGTGACCTCCTCACTGTATTCACAGATCATCTTCTGTATGACATTGGTGAGGTCATCGTTCTCGGTCTCCCTGACGATGTGCAGCAGGGCCTGCATCACTGGCCGGATGAAGGGGACAATGTATTCTTTGGCTAAAAGATAAAATAGATGTTAGAGATCTCAATGACTACTGAATTAAATATTTTAAAAAAATAAATAAAGACAATGTATGCAGTGCATTCAGCGACCCATGAGCTTTGCTCACCTTTCTCCTGGTTGCTGATGAGAACCTGCAGGGCAATAGCAGCCTCCACCTTAACTGGCATCTCATTGTCATTAATAAGACAAAGGCGGGTCAGCTCCAGAGCATTCTGCAGGTTCTGGTCACTTTTGAACTTAACCTCACAGAAGTAATGCAGTACCCAGCAGGCCTGTGTGAAAATAGCAAGGTAGTGTTAATTCAAGGCCGCATCGTTCATGACTGTTAACCCACAAATTTCAGGTTTGTGTGTTAACGTCATCACTTACTCTTGCTCTCATGTAGCCCAGTTCACTTTGGAATAGATGGAAGACGTGATTCTGCAACATGAACTCCATCTGGTCCTTATAAATCTTTTTCTGTGTAAGAAAAAAGAATAAAGTTGACTTGGCAAAACACTTTATCCTGTATAGTTTGAATTCTCAAATTTAAGATAAGTGGATGAGTGGATGTTAGCTATGGTCCGATATACTCTGATTCACCACCCCCTAATTCACAACTGGCAGGAAGTGTGCAATGCCACGGTAAGAACATATGGTGCAATGAAAACCATAAGGTTACAAATGTTTGACACCCGTTTTGCTAAAGAAAAAGATCATGTATTCTAAATGAGTCTGGGGAGGTGGAATTGTCTGAGATTACTGTAAACAAGCTGGTTGACAGCAGTTTACCTTCAACAGGATCTCAGCCAAAGACCCGATCATGTGGAGTGCACCATCCTTTTTCCTGGGGTCAGAGGCAACCTCAGTGAGAATCTGGTAGCAAAAGATCATAGTCTTTTGCAGCACCTGAACAGAGAAAGAAAAGATATGGATTATACCACGTGTTAAGCCCAGGGCCCATATCCAGCCTGCACAATAAAAAATTCCAGCACACTGGATGATTTAGCACTGCACAGTGATTTCAGCAAGCAACGCAACGCACTACACTGGTACCACAATCTTCTATGACATTTTATACTCTTATAGGTCTGAATACTTGACTACAATTTTGTGACTAATTGATCACATTTTATATATTAGTTAGCTATATTGCCAAACATATTTTTGGCTACCTAGTTGGTCCAATTTATTGTCCTGCCCTGGAAATCCGGAGCTGTCTCTGCTCCAGCAAGAGCCAGTTTGAAACAAGTGTTTGTATGTGAAATAATCATCTGGCGCACAAATGTGTTTTGATTTTGTATTTCAGCCCCCTCAGAAATTGAATAGGACACCCTTGGAATATACGGTCCAAAAGTTTATGCTTCCAAGCAACAGAATACGTTTCATTAGACCATTGAGGAGGCATTTTTCAAATATGAAACTTGCATTGACATCAAGTGAAAGTTTCAAAGAAATGAATGAAACTCTTTAAACTGACCTCTTTTCTCTTGTTGCAGGCAGTGAAGAGGAGTGTCTGGGCTGCTGTCGTAGGAGAAATGAAGTC